>CM028135.1:621795000-622052500 GCA_016271365.2 Neoceratodus forsteri
ATCATTACACCCTCATACTTCCTGCAGTACTGTAACCATGTGATCAGTCTTTTGCAAAGCATATTACCCACCTAGCATTAGGTCTAGTGAAAACTATTGCTTATAACATTGGTAACCCTCCCCCCCAAATAGTTTTGTGATGTTTAGTACACCCCAAATATAATAAATTGGGGCACATTGAGAGGTATCAGTGAATAGTTACAGTAGGTTTATCACTTTGCCATATTTTTGCTGGTAAACAGAATCTTTGCAACATCTCTATATCAGAACAATTTCATGGCAACAGGACAGGATGTCATAAGGAGAGGATTATGAGTGCATGGCAGGCTTTAGCAACATGAACAGGTGCAGTCTAAGGGAGAAATCCTGTTTTAATTAAAAAAAAATGCCTTCAGTGATAAATGATGGAAGTTCCTGAAACTGATTATTTGGAGGAATTTTGTATGACTGACTTCTACTGATGCTAACTGTGAATTCTTCACTGGAAACCATTAAATCTCATTTATTCAGCTCACTGTTAACTTCATCAATTTAAGAAAATGTGTAAATGAGACTCAATATGCAGAAAAGATTCATCTTACAAGACAGAAGAAGAAATTATGATAAAAATAGCATTAAAATATAACAGAAAATCTTAGTAAGGACAAAATTAGGTGTTACGGTAAGTCAGTTGCACCTGTCCTGAGGCTTTACTGTACCATAGTTCTCAACACTTCCTCTCCCCTCACCTTTCATTGCTTCTTCCAGCAATGAACCACAATCCCATCCCTTTCTGATGATCCCCTTGAAGTCATCCCACTGTATTTTACAAACATTTATAGTATAGTCATTGCATTAACCATGTTGCTGGGCAGGCTGTTTCATTTGTTCACCTTTCTGTACATGAAACAATGCTTCCTACAGTCTTTCTTAAGCTACCCCCTCACAGTCCTGAGACTATAACCCTGGGTGGTTGAAACATTTTTCATTTCAAACACATCTGTATTGTCCAACCTACTTTACCACTGAATGTGTTTATGCATTTCTAGCATATCCTCATCTTCCTTTCTGCCTTGAGGGAATATATTTTGAGGTCCTCCTGTCTCTCTGTGTACTGTAGGTCTTGCCCTATTGGCTGTAAATAATTGTTGCCACTCTTCCTTGAACTGTCACCAGTTTATCCAAGTCCTTTTGTCAGGTGTGGTCTTGATGACTACACACCATACTGAAGGTGCAGTCTAACCACTGACCCATACAGTTGCAGAACCACCTCTCTGGGGTGTGCAGTGAAGTGAGTGTGTTTTATTGAGCATTTTAGTTTGAGCGACACAATAAAACTGCTCATAACGAAAGCATGGCAGAAAACACCACTGATTACCCTATAGCAAGTGCAGCAGTGAGCTGCATTTGCAAGAAGAGAATATGAGACTTCTTTGGCCAAGCCCTGCTGAGTTGGTCATTTGGCATAGTGGCTTGAGCCACCACCTGTGGAACTGGTGGATTTGAGTCCTGGTGCAGGTGAATTATTTTTCTTCAGGTTTTCTTATTTCTTCTATGCCCCCGGAGCTGATAGTCCTTTAGCTGGTTTTATTGTTTGCCTTCGGTGAGTTAGCAACTGCTGCTGTTTGCGGCTGTTACTGTTATACTGGACGTGATTTTGACTTGGGGTGCTTTTTTAGTCGCTCTTTTTGGCTGTCGCCTTTAAAAGCTCACTGATCTCACATAAAACCCTCTCCAGCGACTGAAAAAAACTGCCTGATGCAACATGGAACCCATCATCCTACTTGCCTTCTGATAACACTTCACTACATTGAAATAAGGTTTTATACTGTTATGTAATTATTGCCCCCATGTTCCTTTCCTCTCTGGAGTGTTTTTTTATTAACCCCATTGATCCAATACTCAGTATGTGAATTTCTGCACTCAGCATGTATTTTGTGGCATCAAACTTTAATTGCCAATGCCAGACCACTATTTTTGATTTGCCATATCCTTCTTCATATAGGTGACCTCTGTCTCACAGCCTAATATACCACAGAGCTTGTTGTCATCTACAAATACACACATTTTCCTAAAGTCTGACCTGAATGTGGCTAACATACATACATATCAAAGGGGACTGGTCCTAAGATGGACAAGTTGTTTTTTAATGGTTGTCCTCAGAATCATGCCCACAGTGGATGTCAGAACCACAGGTCTATAATTACCAGGGTCTTATTTTATCTCTCCAATTATAAGGACTCATTACAGAGGGCTGCAAGGGGAACTACCCAGCTGTGTGTGTGTGGCCCATCTCCCTAAGATCCCTGGCTCCAGGGATTTGTAAACCTTCAGATTCTGAAGCTTTTTGAGTCCCTTGTCCTTGGAAATGATACAATCTTCCATTTCTCTTCCCCGGGTCCCTAAAACATTACTTCTGGGTACAGGACCAAAGCCTCTACCATGAATACTAAACTGAGTACTTATTAAAGACATCTGACTTCCCCACATTATCCTGCAACCTCAACACATTCTTTGCCATCCATTTTTTCCCCTTGTGTGTCTCTGTTTCCTGATGTACCTGAAGAAGTTCTAATAATTTTCCTTAACCTCTTCCAGTCTCCTTAGTTCATCATTAGATTTTACTCTCATAATGAGCTGTTTGCTTGCCCCCCATTTTTCCTTAAACAACTCTGAACTGGCTTTTGATTTTTACACTGATAGGTCTTAAAAGCTCTCTTTTAACTGATTGCCTCCCTCACCTAACCATTATCCCAATGTAGCTTTCTGTGTGTGATAGATTTACTAACATCCATAATTCTTTCCCAGCATGTCCCTAATACCACCTTTTTATGACTGACCACATGTCTGCTTTTCTAATTATCTTCCATGCCTTTCAGTCTATCAGTGACTGGTATCTGCACAAAAACATATGTACTGTATGTACAAACATGTTGCTGTAACAGAAACTGTGGCTTTAAATAGTCTGGATGAGTTAGTCTGGTGTTGACACATGATAAGGACAGAAAACTCCTAAGGCAATGATATCCGCACTTTAAATACTTCTGAGGCAAAACTGCTGAGTCTCGAATAATCATCAGCTTCACTTTCATTGTATCCATTCACAATCCAAGTATCAGAATTTTCTTCTAGTAGTAATGCTGTGCCCATTGTTCAATTAAGTAGCAATCAACTTGTCAATATGGCATTTCATTATTTTTAGGCAGTATAGCGCAGTGGTTTAAGGATCTGAGCTGCAAATCTGATGACATCCAGTAGACCAGACCTGGGTTTGAATCCCACAGCTTCCACTTGCATACTGTGTGACCTTGAGCAAGTCACTTAGCTTCCCTGTGCTCCCAGGACACACCCATAAAAAAGCTTTCAGCTTAGTATGCTACTTCTGGTTAAACAACTAAAAAAAAAACTTCACTTCAGTCAAATAAGCTATAAGACTAAACTGTTGCACAAAGATACTATATATTTATGCTGTTTCACTCACCGCTGTCCTACATCTGTATCTGTTTTACTGCTGCAGTCTAATTCAGGTAATAAGACCTTTTTTGTATGCTGCATTATTTTACAGTTGCTGCAGCATTTGCCAATGTTTTTATCTTTGTGGAAAGATAGTTCCAAAGTAGTAAATCAAATACTGAATACTAGTGCTGTGTTGGAACTATAACTCCATTTCTTAAAAAAAAAAATGGTGGAATTATACAGTGACTTCCATGGAATTTCTCCAAGTGAACTGGATTTATTTTAGTAAACCACCAGATTTTACATAACCCAATTTTGCTTTAAATCATGGAAACTCATTCTATGTAAAAAATGTAGAAACTTAAGAATTTCCCCACTTTCTAAGGATGTCCTACTGAATTGGTGAAGTTCTGTATTTTTTCACAGTGTAAAATGCATATTCCACCTACTGTAAGGCAGAATTCCATGAAATGTTGTGATAATCTTCCAAGTTCTGATAAAGCAGAATGTTGCAAACTAGTCTAGTACTAAATCATTTACTTGCCTTACAAGAATGAACCCAGAAGGGGTGCACTTGACAGTAATGTGTGAAGAGATTCTGCAGACAGAAAATACATGTGTTAATAAGTACTGTAAAGAGCAATTATCTGCTGATTTGTATCTGATAAGTCCTGCTTTATATGCTACACAAAATATTCAATAGTACTATATAAAAATGTTTATATACACTGGGTCTCATACACAGCCACAAGGGACTGTTTCTATAGTAAATGTTTGCAATAGCTAAATAAACTCTGGACAGAGCTGATACGGCTGTGGAAAGCTGTTAGGAGTGGCAAGAGAGTTGAAAAGAATATGTGGTGCACTCAACGCACTGGAGCCAGCTGTAACTAATACTGCAGTGAATACAGTACTGTGCATGTGTGATACTAGTGCATGTGCTGTTTTTCCTGGATTCAGCTATGCACAACATGGCAGTGCTGACATGACTACATATGTGCAATACTTGACTGGCTTCCCTCTGCTCTGGCCTGATGTTGTTTCTGTGTCCCTGGCTTCTTCTTCATTACTTAACTTAAAAACATTTACAGTGGTGCCTGTGCTTGCTGTGAAATAAAAATCACTACTCTTAATAACTTATACACAGTAATATTATTACTTTCTTAAATGCCAGAAACAGAGCAATTAGACAGCATTCTAGGAGTTACCTGCTGTTTGACAAAACAGTCCCACAGACAGTATGTAGAGGGCAGCTGTCAGAGTTTCATGGTTCACAGTGGTGCTTTATCTACTAAGTTATAAGAGCTGGTCAGAATTCTCTGGCTTGCCTGCATTTGGACAAAATCATCATCATCATCATCATCTAGAGGTCAGTGGCAGTTGTACATATTACAGCACTGGCACTTCCAGTAAGCTCTTCCACTGTTGCATCGATCACTCCTTCTCATCTCATTTCACTAATCATGCAAATTATTACAACAAAACAGTGGTTTATTTTTTTTTCTTCAGATATGTTGATTTTAAGCAGTTTAAAATGATTTTTTAACACACAGTTACCAGAAAACAATAAAGGGTATAAAAGGTTTGGATAAGATTCGGATAAGAATCTGAACCTTTGTTTGCTTATCTGAACCTTTTAGAACCTCAGAACATTTTGAGGTTCTCCCATCCCTATTCCTCAGTCACCTCGGGGAAATAGATGGCAATAATGCATGCATGTCTTAAGACAAAGTAACAACTGGCTAACAATAGCAAGACTACAATTTGGGGCTACTGTCCAACTGCCAAAGGTGTGTCCCTCCTCATTCCAAAAAGACTTCACCTGTAATGCAAGCCTTAACCTGCACTGCTTTCACAATTTAGTTATTTCACTGAACTACACAAAACAAAAATGGACTTGTAGTTGCATAGGAAAAGGCTGGTGATGCTGTAGACAGGAAGCTACTACTCATCTGCCAAAGGGCTGCCCTCTCCCTCCAAAATGGGTTCACATATGACACAAACCTTTACTGGCTCTGCTTTCACAGTTTGTTTTTTATTGGTCTACACAAAACAAAAATGATCCTGTGCTTGTGTGGCAAATGACTGATGATGCTGAAAACAGAGGCTACTATGCAACTGCCATGGTGTGTCCCTCCCCATTCCAAAAAGGTTTCCTCTGTAATGCTGTCCCTATCACCAAAAAAGGTTTTACATTCGAAACAATCATTTACCAGCTCTGCTTTCAAAGTATGTTTTTTTTGGTTTTGTTCATTTACTAGAGCGCAGCAAAACAAAAATGGTACTGTACTTCTGTGGGAAATGGCTGGTGATGCTAAAGCTGGGGGCTACTATGCAACTGCCACAGAGATATCCCACCCCTCAAAAAGGCTTAACATATGATGCAAGCTTTTATAGGCTGTGCTTTTGCAATTTATTTTTGTATTGGACTATACAAAACAAAAATGACTGCATACATAGGAAATGGCTAGTGATGCTGCAGACAGGAGCTAGCAACAGCCAATGGGCTGTCCATCCTCCCAAAATAAGATTCATCCTCCCACCCACGTATACACACACACACATGCATGTACACACATGTGTGCACACACACACACACACACACAAACTGACACACGGTTCTATGTGATAATGGCGATCACTGAAAGGAGATCGCAATAGGGCAAATGCACATCAGCGAAAATCCATTTCGCCAATGTACACTCCCAGGGCATGAGAAAAGAGCACCTGGGACTTGCCATTTTGTTGTCTGTGTGGAGGACTGCACCCTGTACCCCCCCTACTAAAGGATTTTCAACTCTTGGGTGGGGGCATGTCGGGGGGGTTGAAACAAAAAAAGTACATTTCTTGGACCAGAGCAAAAACCACGATGCATCCTGCACCAAACCTGTCACCCTTCCAACCCTAGCCTGCCATGAACCCGCTATGCCACACAGACAGCTCAGCAACCCACCATCATGCTTCACCTCACAAACCCTCCCTCCCCTTCCACACATCGCACGGTGTGCTCGATCCCCCCTGCGCGCATGCATATATAGTGACAAGATGTTGCTATACCTGTATTCACCCCCCATCCACTAGCCCTGAGAACAGACACCGCTAAACAGTCGCCCTTTTGGTAAGCGCTCAATAGCAGTCATCATTCTCACTGGATACCCACGCACACAGTAACTTTTTTCTTCTTTTTTCAGTCTTTTTCTGTAAAATGGTACAATCTATTTTCTTTTCTTGTTTAAAGCCTTTTCTTACTTTCAGTAAACATTTGCTTGTTAAAAAATGTTGGTTTTCTAATTTTGCTTTCTGCATTTGTGCACTGCTGTTGTGCATTGTAAAGAAAAGACAGTACTACTGTTTGTGCTGTGCACACTGACAACACAGCCTATAGCCTGAGCAGTCATCCCCATCTCCCTCTTGCTTTTTCCACACTTTCTTTTTTTACTTTTAAATGTTCTTCTTCAAATTCTCTTCAATTCTGCTCTTTTCTGCATGCTAGAAAGTAAGTGCACCCTGATACACAGTCTCTGTGACATAGTCTCTCTTTCCTTTTTTCTCTATTCTTCTTTACTGTTCTTAATTTGCTTTCATAATCATTATTTTTCTCAAACCCTTTAATGTTATTCTGCAAATCTGCAGACTGTAAGCACTCTGGCTTCTGCCTCCCCCCCTAACACATACAGTCTTCTTTCTAGTTAGTGTTTTGTTATCTTTTGTTTGTTATTTTGCAAAGTTTTCATTTTTTTTCTTGTTAGTTAAAAAAAAAAAAAAGATGTTTTTCACCTCCTATCCTGTTTGTCCCCAGCTCCTCACTCCTTTCTTCTCCTTGCATTGGTCTGCTGAGTGCTGCTAAACATGACTGGCAGCAACCAGAAAATTCAGCTCCTTCACCACTGCTTATTGAGCTGGAATTGTATTGAGGCATAGGTGCCAGACCCTATGGGTGCAGAGGTGCTGGAACTGCTCACTTTTGCCCATGAGCATTCAAAGTGCCTTTTTGCTTGCAAACACTACCTTTTTGCCATGTGCCCTTTTGAACTTCTGCACCCCTACTTTTCCCCATGTTCCAGCACCCATGTATTGAGGTCAGAGGCACATTCTATATATACTCCCCCAAGGCACCCTTTGACCATTTATCAGCCTCCTAAACCTGTCATATGACAGGCATTCAAGCTGGGAGGCTGTTGGCGGTATAAAAATAAATGCACTGAGATCTGAAATGGCAAGATTTGGTTCAGGTATCATGAAAACCAAGCAGCGTGCATTCAGGGTGGCTGTTTTCTACAGAGAGGTTCTGCACATCACTATTTATAACTACTGCTTTAGTATTTAACATATGATTCATCATGTTTATTAGCTTGGAAAACAATGCTGAACCTGGATTTGTGAACAGGTCTCAATCTGAGCATTTGAATTTTGCCTTCGGCAATGAAGGAATTCTGTGAATCATCTTCTTCATTAGATGCACAATCAGACTACCTAGTAGTTTAGATTCCTGATTTCACTGCAACAGCAGAGGTTTGACTCCTGTTATGGAAAAAACACTTGAATGATAAGGTTGTTTTGCGAAGGCACTGAAGAGTGAATGAGGAGATCCCAGGTTTAAATCCCATCACAGATACTCGCTACTCATATGGTCATATGCATGTCATGTGACTTCCCTGTGCATCATTCCACCCAGAGGTAAAAATGGGTTGACAGCAGGCCTCCACCATAAAAAGAAATGTTGCTCCAGCCTGTTGGCACAGTGGTAGCACTACTGCTTGTGATGTCAGTGACCCAAGTTCAGGAATGAACTATGGTCATCTGGGTCAGCTGAAAGAAGGAGGTTGGAGCATCCGGTGGACAGCTCTTCTCCTTCAGTGGGGGAGGCATGCTGGATTCACCACTTGGCTGCCATCTACTGAAGGATGGGTTATAGCATGGCTGAAGCAGCTACAGCAATGGAAGGTGGGAATGTGATTAACGTCTGCATGACTCTCTACTGTATGGGTATATACTCTCTGTGTGATTTATGGCTGCTTCCTAGGGAAGGGAATAAAAAAGGGGAAAATCTGCAGTGGCTGGTCATATGAAGCCTTGCCTGTCCCCACATCCATCTTAGACTCCTTTTTCTGACTACTGGAGGTATTCCCAGGCTTTGCATCCTGTGTTGGAGGCTGGAAAGTTTGGGGAGGAAACTGCCAGGTTGCTGAAGTCAGATGCAGCATCAGGGAGTAAGTCAAGGGGCAATGAATTTGTGTGTTGCATATGGCTCATGGTATCACAGTGGATCAAGAAAAGGGAGTCTCAAGGGACAGGGTGTCCTAGCCAGAAGGCTAGGCAGCATAAAGAGAACTGAAAACAAAAGAGATGTTGCATCTCAACTGGGCTTAAAAATGTAAAAAAATACTACTAATATTATAAATCACTTAATGGATTTCAGCCAATCAACAATCAGAGCCGCAGGTCCAACTATCCTGCATACAGTTATAATTTCATGCATGGAATGTAAAAATAGAGTGATAAATGAGGCAGAGGTGGGAGGAGGGCCAGCACTAAATGTGCCTTTTAAATTAGACAAAAAAAACAAACAGACTGAAAATCTTATCATAAATCACTCAAGGCAAGTTTAATAACTTTTAAGTTAACAGGTGCTGCAAGGGATGTCTTTTGTAGTTAACAAGATATCATCTTACTTTGGTTGGGGCAGACAGAGCTGGTCAGCTTTGCTTCATGGTCCTTTTGCCTAAACAAACAAGCCTGCCCCGGTTTTTCTAGTTTCCTGCACGGAGGAGGTATAATGGGGGACCACCATCGTGTGACCTGAATTGGTCTTGTCACCAGTAGCAGTTGCAGGAGCTGTGGTCAAGTTGGTAAGCCTTGGTAGCATGTCAATATGGAGAAACAAACAGAGTGACTCAGAAATTAGTGCTTCAATCTGGTCACTTTCAGGATCGGTGATGAGCAATGGATAGCAAGGGGAAGGAACAGCGAGGGAGGATGGGAAAAACAGCAGAGGGGAGGGAATAGAAATGGAAGGGGGGAGGAAGAGGAATGGGCTAAATGGGGACATGGAGCATGATGCCACCAAGCTACCGACCTAGCGTAGCAGGTAGGGACACCGTCTGCAGTGCTAGTGGTCCTGGGTTCTGGACTGTGTACAGGTACACTTTTTTCTTTTGCATTTTGCAGCTGTTTTTTTTTTTTTAAACTTATTGCCATCATCAGTCCATCTTCTTTCCTTCAGTGTCTTCCTCTCCCCTCAGAGAAAATTATATAAGTAATGGAGGGTGCGTGGGGCATAGCCCCCGTATTAAGCATTATTTTACATGTGCACCAACTTGGTGTTTGGTGTTTATTGTGATGTGCCAAATTGTTTTTTGACAGGGTGTACTTGTTGTTTTGTGAGTCGCCCAAAAATATTCACTGATATGACATCTAGGCCTTGTTTTAAGACCTTAAGGGAGGAGCTTTCTTATACTTTATCGGGAAGGGTGTTCCAGATGGTTGGGACTCTTATGGCGTAGGACCTAGACCCTGTATGGGCCCTTGCTTGTGATGTATAGAGGTGACTGTGTTTAGATGACCTGAGAAGGCGCCTGTCTAGTTTAGGCATTAGCAAGTCTTTGAGACTCAGGGGAGCATTATTACGCCTAAGTTTATTGGCTAGGGATGGAGAAGAGTATTCCACACTACCATCATGTGAGGGCCAGATTAGGATTTGGGGGACTCTACAATGATGATCTTTTAGGGCAGCTATTGTGGCAAAGCATCTGATAGCGTGGTATAGGGATTTAAATGTATTCTGCTCTGTGCTCCTGACTATATGCAGGACGATGGAGCCATGGAGTAGAGTGGGCAGAAGGGTACAGTTGGCAATTTTTAGCCATGTTTCATTAAAGAGGTATGGGCTTAGCCTATACAGTAGCCCTATTTTTTGATGCTTGGTCTTGGTGAGACTTTCAACGTGATCCTTAAAGGTGATATCTTGGTGAAGGAGGACTCCCAGATACTTGACAGAACTGACAACCTCAATTTCGGATTTGTCTGAGAAAGAGGTGTTTAGCAAGTCATGTCTTTGGGGGCCTAGGCTTTTTGGTCCAAAGAGGATGGCTTTTGTTTTTTCATGTTGAGGACCAGTTTGCTGGTAAGTAGCAGTTCTCAAGCGTGTACAGGTCTCTTGAAAGCATGGCATTCAGATTGTTGACATCTTTTGAGATGTGACAAATAACCGTGTCATCGGTACATAGCAACAGTTAAGTTTCACCACAATTGTTTGGCAGTTCATTGACAAAGAGTGAGAATAACAGTGGGCCCAATATTGATCCTTGCAGGACACCTTCATTGATGGGGCATTTGTCAGAGAGGGCTCCTTTCCATTTAACAAATTGTGACCTGTCTCTTAGGTAATCCAAGAACCACAGTAGTGACAGATTGTTGAGACCTAAAAAGGTTAGCTTTGAGAGTAGTAGTTTGTGATTTCCAAGATCGAAGGCCATATTGGTACCCAGGAAGCATGATAGGGACACAGACTTAGAACAAAGAGTTAACTTCATTACTTCATATACTACACAGCGGAAGGAGATTGGGGATATGACTCACTATAGCCTGTTTTGGGAAAACAATCTAATACCTGGTTGGGATCCCCTGCTGTTGGTAGTTTTCCCTGTTTCTGGTGCAAGTATTGTAGACATATGAAAAAAAGCTAAAACCCTTATAAACAAGACCACAGGGAGAAGGTTCTCAATAAGACAGCTGATTACCTTTAATACAGCAGGTATTGTGCATAGGACAGAACGTATATGCAGGGCTCACTATGCTGGAAAAAATATATGCTCATTAAACCAGAGAATAAGTGAACATATTAGAATCATAGAACACAAGAATGTGCAAAGTATAATACCACCTTATATTAAATTTATTTAAGGCCAGGGAGTGCATTGCAAATGTTCTTTTTGGCATTGAAATAGTTACACTTGGTCCACAGGGATGAAATCTGGATGCAGCTTTACTTAGTCAAGCCCTGAATATTATGATATCAGGGCAGAAAGGGGGTTAGGGTGCACTTGGATGGAAGTGAGGAGGTCAAGAACATTTATTGTGGTACTGTACTCTATAAAGATCATGCTGAAAGAATGCAACATGTATGGCAAGTAGAGAAACACCAGCTTGGCATAGATGCTGAATATTTTGGTGTGGTTTTATACTGCACCAAGTTAAATTGTGTCAGTATTCATTCTTGAATGGGGAATTGTGAGAAATGTCAGATGGTTGTCAATTCTGACCCACCTTTTCTTCTTACTTGAGGACAAAACTGCTGCTTTAAGAATTAGGGCTCTGTAGACCATAATGATCCATCATATTTTCAACAAACCTCAACTTTTTACACCCTGTGGGTCACTGTCCCATGTAGGAAAACTGACCTTCTCACTCCGCTCTGACTGCAGACCAGCCCCCCTTTTTGTGTTGACAAATTTCTCCCCAAATCTGCCACTTGCTTAGTGGCAGTGAAGCTATGTAGTATTTTTAATTCTGCACATTTATACAGTCGCATAAAATGCCTACTGACATCCTCAGCAAGCTTCCCTCTATCGGTTTCTTTATATTTCCTCCAGTGTTTACATTTACTGCAGCATTAAAGAGAATGTATTCAGTATTAAAAATAAAAATAAAAATTGCTGGTGGGCTTTCTGTTTAGATATCACTGTTAAGGAGAAGCCGCATTTTCAAAACAGTAATATCTGGAAGGATCTAACAGGTAATATCCACATTTTTGTTTTCTAGTAGTTGTTACTGTCTTCTCCCTGTAGAACAGCAGGCTGAGATGGGGCATGATCTCAGTCTTTCCATAATCAGAGGTATTGACAGGATTGAACATATGGATATGTTCTGCAGCAGGACACAGGGACATGCTCTGAAGTTCACAGATGGTAAGTTTAGGGGTAACATTAGGAAGCATATTTTGTCCCCGAGAGTTGTGGCCTTCTAAAATGACCTGTCAGTAGAGACTGTGGACAAGACAGTAGAGTTGTCCCCAGTGTTGCCCATCCCTTAGCTTTTATCAACACTAAATCCATCAGTGTGAGAACCCTGCACTGTTTCTGCCTCACGCTGTACCTACCCATGTGGATAACGAGAGGGCTTCATCCTCTAGTGCTGTCAGTCTGCCACCTTTCATCAGCACTAAATCTATCACAGTGCAGAAACCCTGGACTGACTGTTCTACACTGCATCTGCACCTGCAGATTTATAGAGAGTTTCAGTCTCCAGTGGTGTCAGTCCCTTACGGTTCACCAGTCACACACTGTACCTGTCAATGTAGATGAACAAAAGGCTTTAGTCCCAAGTGCTGGCAGTCCCTCACCATTCAGCAGGACTAAATGCAGACAGTGTGGAAACCAAGCATTGTCCCTGCCCCCACACTGTAGCTCTCTCTGTGGATTACCATAGGGTTAAAAGCTCAAGTGGTGTCAGTCCCTCACCTTTTACTAGCACTAAATCTATCACTGTGTGGGAAAGTGTGCACTGAGCATGCCCTACCTGGTATCTGTGGATAAACCAAGGGTTTATCCCTCACTTTTACCAACACTAAATTCATCACAGTGGGTGGGTGGGTGGGAGAAGCCTGCACTCTACCTGTTCCTGTGGATAAACAAAGAGCTTTAGTTTACTGTCTAGTGCTGTCTGAGCTGTACCTTTTATGAGCATTAAATACTGTACATCAGAGAGGAAAAACCAGCAGTGAACCCGATTCTGTGGATGAACAGAGGTGTTGTAAGCCCCCACCTTTCACTAGCACAGGATAGCAAATATGCAAGGCTGGAATAGAAACAATATATAAAAAACAACAGAAGAAAATCACTTCAGATCCCAATAAATGCCAATAGGAAGAAGGGTTAAAACTCATGCACATGGGAAACAAAAACCCAGGGGAAGTGTACACAATGGGGGGTGAGATATTGACAACAGTAAAAATGCAAAGAGACCTGGGGGTAATTATATCAGATGACCTAAAGGTGGGCAAGCAATGTGAGAAGGCAGTAAGGAAGGCTGGGGGATACTGGGATGCATAGGAAGAGGTATCGCCAGTAGAAAACAGGAAGTTGTTATCCCTCTGTACAGACAGTTGATGAGACCCCATCTGGAGTACGGTGTGCAGTTCTGGAGACCCCATCTCTGCAAAGACATAGACAGAATGGAGGCTGTCCAGAGGAGGGCAACCAAAATGGTGCAGGGTCTGCACCAGAAGACATACGAAGAAAGACTAAAGGAGCTTAATATGTATCCCTTGAGGAAAGAAGGGAGAGGGACATGATAGAAACTTTCAAGTACCTCAAGGAATCAACAAAGTCCAAGAGGGTAGCATCTTTCTGAAAAGAGATGTTCAAGAACAAGGGGCACAATTTGAAGATAGAGGGGACGGCTCAGAGGTAATGTGAGGAAGTATTTTTTCACAGAGAGGGTTGTGGATGCATGGAACAGCCTCCCTGAGGAGGTCATGGAGTCAAGAACAGTGAGGGAATTCAAGAATGCATGGGACAGACATAAGGCAGTCCTAGTGGGGGGTAGGAGGAAGTAAGCTGTTGGTTAACTAGGATCTGCAGCTTATCTGTCAGGTAGGAAAATGGGCAGACTAGGTGGGCCAAGTGGTCCTTATCTGCCGTCAAATTCTATGTTTCTATGTTAGTTCTGTCTGTAAGGGAGGAGGAACTGGTTGAGGTTTTGCAGAGAAAGTGCTTCTGACAAAATTCTGCAAAGACACACACACACACACACACACACACACACACACACACACACACACACACACACTCTTCAGTGCCAGTTTGCACACATTTCTTTTCTACGCTACAATAAGTTTCCAGTTTGCAAATGCATTCTTTTTATTACAATATAAAAAATACACACCATTATTTCACAGTACTGAGTGTCTTGGTTTTGAATTACAGGGGTAAAGCTGTATAGCAGGACTGTCTGTAATTTGACACTGTAGTCTGCTTAAAGAGCAGGAGCACATAAGGACATACAGCATCCTTCGCTCCTTACACCTTAGTATGCACACTAAGAGTTTCAGACCTTCAATAAGGGAATTCCAATATATTTGTATGCTTCTTCTTTTCAGCCATAAAAGAAAGCAATTTGCATATCCTCTGGAGTTCCTCTAGAAGCTTGCTGTGTCCTCTGTTAGAAATTATGGCTGAGTGAGACAAACACGGTGAAAAAATAGTATTGGAAGTGGTCTACTCAACAGAGAGAAGACAGTATTTCATTCAGCTGGTGTAACGATTTGCAGTTGTGGATGGATACACTGAAAACTCCAGAAATGTGTGCTTCGCTGTCCTATTTTTCCAGCTAAACCAAAATGGCTGTGAGGCTTCACCCATAGCCATAACAACAGATCCTTCAACTGCACCTTCTTAAAGAGACACTGTCAACCCCGTTAGGCCTTTAAGAGTCTGTAGTATAAAAATGCATTTTATAATAGTAACATTATTTAGATTTTTCTGATGTAGTTGGTGGTTTGATTCTGATTCCTTTTTTCTTTATAAAAGGGAAACACACACTGCCCACCATACTTGTTATATCCTACAAAAACATGTTTGTTTCCAGTTCTTGATCAACACCAGCTGTATCTTTTCAGGACTTGAGAAGACCTCAACACAGTCTAGCTGCTTATGATGCAGTGCATGGAGAGGACCTTATTGCATTGCGAGTGGTTTCATTATTTGAGAGGTTCCTAATGTTCAGAAAGTATAGAATAAGAGTAGACAAAGGATTTGAAATAAAACAAGGCTGGGTATAATTACAACAGTAACATACATTTCAGTTCTACTAAGAAAGAAGCAGATATAACAACCAGCAACAGAAATGCATTTTAAAGAAGGTAAGCAATCCTAAAATGTGGGCTATAAACTAGAAGTAATATGATACAAAAAGGGTTCCCTACACAATTGCTAAACACAAAGTACCCATGTAGGGAAGAGGGTGGGGGATTCCCATGTAAACGAACTGCAAGATCATTCTCAGAGCATGGCAATCCATGCAGTACTAGTCAAAAATTCTCCATTTCCTGCCTGTATAATTACTAGTGGTAGATGGCAGCATCTGCTAGTGTCATATCAGTACCAGAGGGTAGCATTTCTAAGTTTCCTTATCCCACAATATGACCTATTGGTTGTGAGCTGCATATTTTCCACATGTGCAACCAATGGCACCAGCATCTGCATACTGTAACTTACATCTATGCATACCTGTTGCTGTAACTCAGTCACTGGGTGACACACCATTCAAGGTGCAGGACTTTCCGCATACAGTTAGGGTCAAGCATTGTTGCAAATATTTAGCATCATGCAGTTTATGATGCACAATAGTTTGGAAAATCATATCTTGACCTCATTCTTAAGGTAATCAGTCAAAACTCCCACCTTATTTGGACTGTAGTCGAGGTCATTGTCAGAAATTTCAAGATATAGCTTTAAGGAACATTTCAAAATCTACAATACAGGGATCACTTCAAAAACTTTACTTGGCTGAAAGATGCTTTTACAGTATTGAGGTAATGATGCTCTTCTAGAATGGAGCCAGATAAATGACTGAGACATCTATGATCACTGTGTCACTGTGGATTAAGAATCCACAGTCTCAGATCCTATGCTCATCTCATGCTGAGCTCATTTCTGTGCTAGTAGTGAAATCAACCATTTACTGACATTCAGCATGAGAAAATGGTAGAAAAAAAGCAAGGCACCCTTGCATGTCATGTAATTAGTTGGTAGCAATGAGTGAATGGTAATAATGTCAACAGATGGCTCAGACTACTGTTAAAGTGTTGCAAGTCTCATTACAATGTAATGTGCTTCTGTCTGCTGAACTGAGCATGTATGCAAAGGCAAAGCATACTTTACTTATAAAGCATTTTACACCAGAGGCTCAAGTACTGTACATAAAACAAATAAAGCTGCAAAATGAGCAAAGCAAAATATAAAAAAAATTAAATATAACTAAAATATGATTATTAAACTACAGGTTTGATAAAAGCAACCTATGCTATTAAAATGTCCTTTCTGACTTTGATAAGCATAGTTTCCACCCTCCAGGCAAAGGACCACATGAGAAGGGTTTGAGATGTGTGTGTAAGTGACCACCACCCTTCCCTTAATGGATATCACTTTTCCAAGACCTGGTTGCTGTATCAAAGAATGGGAGGTCCATGAACTAACCCTCTATGACAGCCTCTCCAGTTCACCAATCAGGTGCTGCAGTTTTTGGCTAGGTGGAGGTTTCAGTGGATCTGGGAAGTTTTCTTTAGGGGACAAAGGCAACCAGTGTTACAACAGGCACCATTCTGACCTCCAGACAAAGGACCACATGTGAAGGGGTCATGAGATATGGGAAAATCATCATCACCCTCCCCCCAATTGAGGCCACTTTTTTTTAGACCCATGAGCTGTGTCAAACACTGGGAAGTCCATGAATTAACCCTCCATCACAGCCTTTCCATTTTACCAATTGTATGCTGCAGTTCATGGCAGAGATCAATTTTGGGGCCACTCTTGTCTAATATTGACATGAATGAAGTTTGTTTTACAGATCCTTTTATCAAGTATCATCTATATGTAGATGACACTATTATATACACAGAATGTTATACAGTTGAGTATATTCAAGAGAAACATCAGAGTCATTTGATCAAATGCAAATTTTTTTTTATGTTTATAAATAATTCTGAATTCAAAACACAGACAGTTACATAGAAATATAGAAACATGATGGCACAAGGAGGCCAAGGGTTTACAAGACCTGATGTGGATCCCAGGATCTAGCCCCTCCCTCTGTTTTTTACCCAGACCTAGTCCCACAGTTCCCCTCTTGTGTCCTTGCTCTGTCCCACCCCTTTTTGAATGCTGTTACAGTCCTTGCACTCACCACTTCCACTGATAAGACTTTACAGGGCTCCACCACTCTTTCTGTGAAAAATGTTTTCTTGTATCCTTTCTGAACCTTGCACCCCGTAGCTTACATTTAAGCCACCGGTGCTTGAGCTGATGACCCTCTGGAATAGTTCTGTGTATGGCACCTTGTTAAAGCCTCTCAAGAACTTTAAGGTCTTGATCATAGCCCCTCCCTTCCTCTTTGTCTCCAGCGAGAACAAGTTAAGCTCCCTCTGGCGTTCCTCATACAAGAGACCATGGATGCCCTGTATCATCTTGGTCGCTCTTCTCTGCACAGTCTTCAGTCCATCCTTGTCCTTTTTAAGGTGTTGATTCCAAAACTGGGCACAGTATTCCAGGTGGGCACTCATCAGGGTCCTGTAGAGTTGGAGGATCACTTCTCTGCTCATGCTGTCGAATCCACTAACAGTACACCCCAGCATTTATTTTTTTGCCTTGCCATAAGCTTTGTTGCATTGGCTCAATTGTTTAAGGGTGTCACATATGATGACCCATAGATCCATTTCTTCCTGAGAGGTGTTGAGTTTTACCCTGTTGAGCCAGTAATCTGTCCTGGGATTCCCCTTACCCAGGTGTTGCACTTTGTACTTATTTGAATTGCACTTCAGCTGCCAGATGTTAGACCATCTTTCTAGTCTTTGTAAGTTATTCTGAAGTTCCCTAATCACCTCCATGCTGTTGACCTTACTGCTCAGTTTAGTATCATCTGTGAAGAGCACAAGCTTGCTCTGAATGTCTACACCTATGTCGCAGATGCACAGATTAAACAGGACTGGGCCCAAGACCGATCCCTAGCGAACTCTAGTGGTGACTCTACCTATGCTTCACTTTATCCTATTGACAACTACCCTTTGGCTTCTGTCCTTAAGCCATTTTCCCAACCACAGTTCTTTTTAGCAGGAGTAAAAAGGCCATTGCAGATGTTCCCCTGGAGATATGGACCTTGGGTGATACAGCTATAAAGCAGGTCACATCTTTTAAGTAGCTTAGTGTGTGGCTGGATAGTAAATTAAAATGTTTCTTTCCTTCTTTCTTTCTTTCTTTCTTTCTTTCTTTCTTTCTTTCTTTCTTTCTTTCTTTCTTTCTTTCTCAGTTCATCAGTTTACAAACATTGTAACATGTAACATACATACAGACAGAACTTTGAGGAATATTGGCAAGCAGATGGGAATGCTGCATCATCTTAGGTCCTGTATTTTTATTTTTTTATTTATTAGTACATCAGTTTACAACCTTTGAGCCAAAGGCTCATTTCCAAAGGTACCTAGTCACATTGAGGACATACAGAACAGAATTTTTTTTTGGTTACAGCCTACAAGTCACATAACTTAGCAAGCACAGGTCATTACATACATTTATACAGTTATACAGTTTAGTTATAATGATGCAGTCTCACAAAAAAAGAAAAAAACAGCTGGATAATAACAGTGGCAATAGGCAATGGGGTGAGGTTGTGTGTGGTGAGTTGTAGTGCAGCTCAGTGAGCTTTGTCAGGTATGAAGTGAGTTATGCCTCATTTAGAGACAGGAGCAGCTGCGAGTATTAAATAGTTGGCTCCGAAGTGCGGTTTTGAAGTTGGAGATTGTGGGGGCATCAGAGTTGGAGCAGGGAGCGAGTTATACCAGGATGGAGCTCTGTAGCAGAAGAACCTCTGTCCATGGGTGGTCCTGGATCTTGGGACCAGTAGTTTCGTCTTGCAGGAGGTTCGTGTAGTGACAGAGGGTTGGGTTTGGTGGATGGAGGCTGTCAACCCGGGAGGGGATAGCCCGAGAAGAGTTTTTTTCGTGAGGAGGCAAGTTTGGTATCATAGCCGTTCATCTAGATTAAGCAGTTTTGCCTTGTCATAGAGCTGGCACATATGAGTGAGCCTGGGGGCACCAGTAATCAGCCTGCAGGCCTTATTTAGGGTGAGGAGAATTTAATTGAGGGCGGTAGTGTCAGCAGCACCATATACTGGTAGGCCATAGTCAACAAGGGACAGTATTGAGGATGTAACCACTAGTCGGAGGGCATCGGGGGGAGACAGTTTTTATAGCGGTAGAGGATACCAAGCCATACATTAGTGGCTGATGCAAGTGCATCAATGTGGGTATGGTAGGTGAGGGCTGAGTCAAAAGAGACCCCAAGGTACTTGTAAGTGCAGACTTGTTCAAGTGGTTGTTTGGTGCTAGGGAGGATATGGAGTGGGAAGTTGCCGGCTTTGTTTTGGGGGTGGGCAAAAAGCATTGTTTTGTTTTTTTAGATTAATGATGAGTCTGTGCTCTTTAAACCAGGTTTTGGCATCATTATAGGATTGTTGAAGGGTGTCCTGGAGGGAGATGGAATTGCGGTGGGTGGCAAAAATGACGGCATCATCTGCATACAGAAGAATTTTTCCAGTGCATGCACTGGGCAGGGTGTTTAGGTAGAGTGAGAAGAGTAGGGGTCCCAGGATGGAGCCCTGAGGAACCCCTGATTGGATGGGATGAGTTTTGGAAAGTGTCCCATTGATTTTGACAGATTGAGAGTGGGCAGATAGGTAGCTAGTGCACCAGGCGAGAGGCCCAGCAGAGAAACCAGTGTGGCAGAGGGCATCCAGCAGAAGAGGGTGGGAGACAGTGTCAAAGACCTTTGGGAGGTCAATGAACACTGCACCAGCTAGGGAGCTAGAGTCCAGGGAGGAGTGTAGGAAATTTGAGAATTCAATTAGTGCAGAGCTGGTACTGTGACCAGCACAGAAACCATGCTGTTCAGGGCATAGGATGTTATGTTTGGTCAGATACTCGGTGATTTGAATGGCCACCAGTTTTTCTAGGGATTTGGAGAGGGGAGGAAGGATGGAGATAGGTCGGTAGTTCCTGGTGGAGGACCTGTCGCCTCCTTTGTGTATGGATGTGACTATGGCTGTTTTCCATGCAGAGGGGAATTGACCCAGGCAGAGGGATCTGTTGAGAAGGCTGATGAGTGGGGCAAGGACTTCATCCAGCACCAGCCGGAGAATGCTGGGGTCCAGGAAGTCACCAACGGGACTATTGCTTTTTAAAGCTTTGATCAGGTGAGGTCTAGCTTCCTGGGCAGATACCCTACATAGGTGGAAACTGGGGTGTTGGAGGACTGGGGCAGGTAGGGTGGGAGAGGGTCAAAGAAATTACTGGGGAGGACAGAGCCAAGGTCAGTAAAAGATGTGTTAAGGTAGTTAGCTATGCAGGCAGGGTCAGTGGAGATAGAGCCATCAGTGGTGATCTGGGATGGGGGAGGGGGGCATGCGCTCCCATTTGATTTTTTAACATTGTCCCAGAATGTTCGGGCACACCCCCAGGAGGAGATGAGGGTGGCCTGGTAATGGTCGGCCTTGGCTTTATGGATGGCCCATGTGCACTTGTTCCATGCAGCATTATAGGCTTGTCTTTCAGCCATCTGGCCTGTTTCAGTGGCAAGGTGACACAGGTTATCCCTAAGCCTAAGCATCTGTAGTAGGGTAGGAGTAACCCTGGGTGCATTATGTTTTTTAGATCGGACTCCAGTGAGGGGTGCAAAGAGGTCACAGGCTTTGTTAAAGGTTTGGGAGAAAAAGACAAGGGCAGTGTCTATGTCAGCAGCATGGAGAAGAGGGGACCAATTTATCTGGGCAAGAAATTGCTTGAGGTTTTTCAGCCCACCCGGTCTGAGGCACTGGTGGAGTGTGGTCTGGGCTGTGAGTTGGGGCGTGGGGGTCACCCAAAGGAATAGGATAGGGGAGTGGTCACTAAGTGAGTCAGGGAGGACCTGGATATCATGGATTTTTTGGGGTGGTTGGTGATGATTATGTCTAGAAGGGTGCTGGTTCCTCTCTTTGGGTTTAATCTAGTGGGTTGGGAAATGAGTTGTGTCAGGTCTAGGGCCGCAAAAGAATCATGGGTGGTGGAGGAGGAGGCGCTGAGCCAGTTCAAGTTTAGGTCCCCCACTAGGATTTGTTCTGCCTTGTGATGGAGGGTATCAGTGCTGGGTTCTGGTTCTTGGGGGGAATGTAGGCAGTGGTGAAATATAGGGGGCCCCTGGGTGGGTCAGGAGCAAGTTTGAGGGTAAGGGCCTGTGCCCCGTTTACAAGAGCAGGAGCAGGGAGTGCTTGTCCAGCGAGTGTGTCCCTAGTATAGATTGCACATCCACCCCCAAGTTTGCCTACTTGGTCCTCCTGGTACAGGGTATAGCCTGGGAGTGAGACAAAAGAGTCAGGGGTGGACTTTGATAGCCAGGTTTCCACCAGGGCTATGACATCTGGTTTATGCAGCATGACCCAACATTGGAGTGCATCAAATTTTTTCAATAGGCTGCATATATTCATGGAGGCTATGCAGAGACCAGTGGACCCAGCTGCTGGGCTAGTATAGGAAGGGCCTGGGTTAGAATGTATATTGCCTGATAGGAATATTAGGAAGACCAAGGCTCTGGCCAGGGGGCAGTGGTGTGCAAGCTTCCAAGGGGTATGTTGGGATGGGGCAGAGGCCATAAGGGAACAAGTGATGGTCAGGGTTTGACAGGTCGGGAGGGTGAAAATGATTAGCCACCAAAGGGAGTCAGGGTAGGCAGTAGAGAGGTAACCAGGGGGTGGGTGCTGCAGGCCAGTGCACATGGTCAGTGTAGGGTGGGATCAGACTATGTCAGGGAGAATTGTGGGTGCTGGTACAAGTGTGCCGGGGTGATGTCTGGCTGATGGGATGTGGGTACTAGAATGTAGATGAGCGGGAGATATTTGAGGAGGAGGTGGACAAACATAGTGCTTGAGGTGGCAGCAGGACAGAAAGGTAGAAGTTTCTTGGTTGTCCTCCAGAAAGCGTAGATACCACTTTGGAGTAGTGGTAGTGACACGGACGCTGGTGGACAGGGTATAAGGTTCGAGACTCAGGACTCTGGAAGGGCAGTTGGAAATGGGACCTGGGTGAGAGCAGAGGTCCACGTTCTGGGGGCTCAAGGCAGGCTGAGTTTAGGCCAAAAAAACAGGGTGGAAATAGTGACTCCTAGTGGTCACTGGGGGTTTGTGGCAGTGTGGGTTTGGTGGTGGGGCAAGGGGTCAGAAAGTAGGGCTAGCTGGGTGATGGGGTGAGGTGTGGGCAGAGGCAGAGGTGAATAGTAGGGGAGAGAAGTAGCAAAGGTAGGTAGAGGGGTTCCAGGAAGTAGGGGGAGGAGGAAGTCAGGTGGAAGAGCCTGAGATGAAAGTCTGAGGATCCCTCTAGTGGATGGCAGATATAACCTGCAAATGGAAAAGTGGGAACTTAGTAAAATGACAAACAGGATATGATGTCACAGGGGAGTACCTATATAGGAAATGTCAGGAGAGACACGCAGGCATGTTGTAGACTCAGTGGTGATTCCAGTATTAGATTAATTATGGAAATGTCCACTATGCTGTGACACCAGGGACAGACAGCTTGCAAGACTGGATGTGGTTTAACAGACTTGCCCATTTCATCTTTGATGCACCCACCCACCCCCACCCTGGGATGCACCATCTTATTCTTTATTCAGAATTAGGCTGGCTAAGACTTAAAGAACAAAACAATCTGCACATGCTTACCTTTATGCACAAAAGCCAGAAGGGGAAAATATCCATGGACTATCTTGGAGAATATAAATAAAAGATCTTCCAAGGAGGTGTCGAGATCAGCTCTAGGTCTTAAATTTAAAGTTCCAGCTTCTAATCTATAGCTAGGGAGAACCTCAATATATACTTGTGAACAACATTGTGGAGTTCTATCCCTTTTACCTTGAGAGGGTCTGACAGGAAAATTAGCCTGGCTAGAAAAAAATTGTTTACTAAACAAGCATTGGTCCCTTTACCTTGTTGTCAGGAACTAAGTATAGGATAACTACAAGCTTATATTCATGGTAGGACGATTTTCCAATAATTGTACATTTGCTATAGGATCTGCAAGGGCAATACCAGTTTATATTCGTGATATGAAGGTTCTCCTAAAATTACACATTTGTCCCAAGCTGAATCCATCTTTGTCTCCCTATGTCTAGGCAACACCAAAAAAATAATAGTAGAATGTACCTACCTACCACCCAAAACCACGGCAGCAGCCCTACTCCACCTCATCGCCTCCCTCGCTGAGCTACCACCACAAAAAACTAATACTGTGTGGGAATTTCAACATTGACTGGTCTTCTGACAACAAAAGCTCTGCCCACTCTACCCTGGCCAATGCCAACTTAATTCAGCATATCACAGCAGCCACCAGACGGAACAACAGAACAAGAAACCACTCCCTCTTAGACTAGATCATATCCAAATGTGGTGATAGGATAACCGCCACAGGTGTATTCCCAGACAGTATCAGTGACCACTCACCAGTCTATTGCATCTGGAGAAATAATGCCCCCAATCCACCCCCTAATATAATTACTTCTCGAAACTTGTCCTACTTGAATCATGCTTATTTCCTCAACTCGCTCTACACTGTAAACTGGAACCCCACAAAGACCCTGCCAACCATTGACCTAGCCCTGGACTACCTAACTGACTCTGTCACTCCCATAATTAACTGCCATGCACTGCCCATCCGAAGCAAGGGTATAAAGCACCATGGCTGATGAAAGAATTAAGGAACCACATGTTTAAGTGTGATGCAGCATGGAGAACATAGAAGAAGTCTGGTCTCCCCTCTGACTGGCATGCCTACAGTCAACTCAGCAATTCTAGCAAGTCCAAAATAACCAGTGCTAACAGGACCTACTACTGATCTACCCAAATGGAAAAACTCAGTAACCCCAAAGAATTCTGGGCAATGATTAATTCCCTAATCAAAGGAAAATCCTCCTCCTGCCCTGACTGTGTCAATAAAGGACAAAATGCTAATCGACCCTGCGTCTATTGCAGATGGTTTCAACAGTTTCTTTACTGACCTTAGCCACTACATATCCCACTTTCCTTTCAATCAAGTAAATCAACCCATGCCACTTATAACTCCATCTCAGCCCAAGCCACTGCAATTCCATATCAAACTAGCCACCCGCAAAGAGTTCCTTCGGCTACTCCAAACCCTTAAGAAGCATGACCCTCCTGGCCATGACTCACTTGAGTCAAGGTTCCTAAAATGGGGTGCACCAGCCCTGGCAGTACCAGTTAGAAACTTGATCCACTGATCCTTTCTTGAAGGAACTGTACCCTCAAAATGGAAAACAGTGCTTACAATCCCTAGCCACAAAGGAGGATTGGCCACGCCTCTCCATAATTACAGACCAATCTCCATTCTTTGCCACCTAGCTGCAGGTTGGTTTTCTAGCTACATGAGTGGACTATTGGGGTTCAATGGGAGCAGTAGGGTGATGATTGCAAGCTGATTTTGTTTTTTTCTGCCATGGTTAAATTACATGGCTAGGCTGGATGCCCTGGCAGGGCAACACTGGCATCAGCACTAGTGTTATAATGAGGCTGATGATCATGAGGCTGGGGGTGTGCCTGGTCTTTACATTTCTCTGTATGACAAACTTCCTGTCTTCCTTTTTGTCTTTTGCATTTTTTTATTTTGGCAACCTCTCCCATAATGACCTCCTTTCCTCTGTTTCAGTCATTACTGGTACTTGATGTTTGTTTTGACCTTCTCTGCTTCAACCTACTCTCCTGCATGTTCTTCCTCCACTCCTTCTTGTTCTTATTGCTTCTCCTATTCTGCTGTCTCTGTTTCATCTTCCTTATACCCTTCTGTCTCAGTCTTACATGGGTCTGCTTTCCCTTGTCATTTTGCTGCCTCTAGCTGATATACTTCTACTTTTCCCACCTCTACCACCTCAGTCTTATATCACCCTGTTCTGATGGCTCCATTTCCATGTCTGTCTCCCAGGCAGTGCCCTCTGTTAAACACTGCTTTGGTGATGCTGCAACTGGTTTGATTTTATAATATAGCTGGATTCTTTTACCTAACCCCACCCCAAATAATTCTACTTTTTCCTCATGTGCCATGCAAACAGTAATACCAGTACCAGACCAAGACTCATTGTCAACTTCTTATAACAATGACTCAGTAGTAGAAATGGGCTTAGTGATGCTACTGTTGCTGATACTTCATTTTGGGAATGATGTGGAAGGGGGCATCACATTGTGTCTCACCTTGGACAGGAAATCATCTATGCATATGGCACAGAAGTGGCTGAGGTGGTACTGGTGCCATTGGGCCTAGCACTGGGACAGGAAGCTGGAGTTTTCTTTTTCATGCACAATGAACAAGGGGAGGTCTTGCTTTAACAGACTGGGATAAATCTCTTATATCCCCATGGGTGGAGTACCTTATAGTAATTGAAGTAAGAGCAGTGAATGCCTGTGTGCTTCTGGTTTGCTCAGGGTGTTTTCATCACCAGATACACTGGACAACTGGGACTTGCTGGAAAAGCTACTGTGTGCAGTGGGTATGGCACCAGCTGATTTGTATGGGTGACTGAACCATGGTTTCTTTGGATGGACTATCAAATGCCCAGCCCTAGTTATTCTTGCAGGTGTAGCAGCTGCCCCTCATTTACAACTCACAGTCCTTATTCTGACTGTTTCTCCACTACCACAAATGACATATGAACATACGAACGTGCTAAGCCGAAACAGACCACCTGGTCTATCTATGTCTGCTCGAGTGTGCAGCTAGCACCCCTAGTTTGCAGCTGCCCCACACCCCTTCCCTTTGTCATCCCACTGCTGCCCCCACCTCCCCCACCCTCACTCTCCCCAGCTCCCTGTCCCATGACCTTTTAAAGCTGTTCACAGATTTATATGATATCACCCACTGCAGTGTGTTCCATTTTGCTACCACGCTCTCCATGAAATAGTGTCTCCTCATTTCCCTCCTAAATTTTCCCCATTTATTCTTAGCCCATGCCCCTTGGTGTCCCTCCCCTTTCTTAGCTTAAAGACCCTATCTGTCCCATCCTTATTGATTCCCCTCAGAGACTTGAATATCTCTATCATGTCCCCCCTGTCCCTTCTATCCTCCAGGGTGTACATATTCAGGTTTCTCAACCTGCTTTCATAGTGTCTCCACTCCATTCCACATATCATCTTCGTTGCCTTCCTCTGCACTCCCTCCAGTAGCCTGATATCATGCTTCAGGTATGGCATCCAAAACTGCACACAGTACTCCAATTGTGGTCTTACCAGTGACCTGTAGAGGGGCAAGATTACATCTCTTCGTCTGGACGAAAATCCCCTCACTATGCACTCCAGCATTTTGTTCACTTTTGCAGTCACTGTCCTGCACTGAGCAGTATTGTTCATGGTCCCTGTTACCATTACCCCTAGGTCCTTCTCCTCCACAGTGATCTCCAGATTACCTCTCCCAGCCAGTATTCTCTCCTTGGGTTCTTCACCTCAAAGTGTATAACCTTATACTTCTTTGCATTGAACCACAGCTGCCACCTCTCTGATGACTCCTCTAGCTTGCTTAGGTTCCCCTGCAGCTGCTTCCATCCCTACTCTTCACCCACCACTGCTCCCATTTTCGTGTCATATGTAAACAGACTTACCTTGCTCACCACCCTGTATGCAATGTCTGCAATGAAGAGCCCAAATGATACTGGTCCCAGTACAGAGCCCTGTGGCACCCCACTCATCACCAGCTTTGAAGTTCAGAGCTTCCCTCCCACCACCACCACCCGTTGCATCCTCCCACTCAGCCAGCTTGTAATCCAGTTTGTCATTTTTGCGCCTACCTCTACACCAGTTAGCTTCCCTCCAAGCCATCCATGAGGCACTGAATTGAAGGCCTTGCTGAAGTCCAAATAAAGAACATCCACTGCATGACCCTTATCCTGCTCACCTGTCACCCATTCATAATGTGGTATCAGTTTGGTTTGACAGGACTTCCCTGAAATGAACCCATGCTGCCTCACATCATGGAGGCTGTTGTCCTCCAAGTACGACACCAGTCTTTCTTTTAGTATCGTGTCTATGAGTTTGCACACTGTGGAGGTGAGACTTACTGGATGATAATTCATCCCTTGATATGCTCTTGTGTAACAACACTACATGTGCCATCCTCCAGTCTAGTGGCATACATCCTGACTCCAATAAGGTGCTGTACAGATCTGCCAGTGGCTCTGCCAATATCTCTGCCATATCCCTCAGCATCCTGGGGTGGATACCACCCGGCCCTGGTGCCTTATCTACCCTCAGTGTCCTCAGTCCCTCTGTGACTCTACCTCCCTCAATCCTTCCATTTGTCATCTCCTTTCCCCCCGCCTCACCCTTCCAGCCTATGGTTGTAGCAGTCCCCCCTTTTCTTGAATAAACACTGAGCAAAAGCATTCATTCAGTGCCTCCTCCTGTTCCTCCCCTTTTTCCATCCACTTCCCACCCTTTTTTATCCTCACTATTGTCTCTTTGCACTTCCTTTTCTCCCTGATGTATCTGAAAAAATCTTCCTCCCACCCTGTTAATTCCCTAAACTAATCTCAGCTCCTTCTGGGCCTTGGCTTCTCTCACATTTCTGGTCACCTCCCTGGACCATCTTGCATACTCCTCCCTGTCCCATTCCTTCCCCATCCTCCTATACCTCTGGTGCACATCTTGTTTTGCCCTCACCACCTTCACTACCTCTCTGTTCAGCCAGCATGGTTTCCTTGTTCTGCTCCTCTTATTCTGTGTCTTGGTGCAGGCTTCCATTGCCTCTGTAATCCCCCATTTACTAATATCCCATTTCTACTCTGTGTCCATCTCCTGCCTTATGTCCCCCAGTTTCACTTTCAGTACTTCCCGCATCCTCCCAAAGTCCACCCCCCTGAAGTTTACCACCCAGGTTACTGAGTTCTCTGGCTCCCTGCACAACATGACATTAAACCACACTGTTTGGTGATCACTGTCGGCTAGTGGGTCCTCCACCCTTATTTCCCTTACTGCCTCCCCATTCAACAATATGAGATCTATAAAGTGTTCTTTAGCCTAGTAGGTTCACTGACCAACTGCTCCAAGTGACCATCCTGGATTGCATCGAGGAGCACTTGCTCCCTAGCACTGGAGGTGACCAGAATGCTCCAGTGAACCCCCGGCAAGTTGAAATCCCCCACGATGACCACCTTGCCTTTTCTACATACCTTTCTGATTTGTCCCACTAATTCCCTGTCAAGCTCCTCAGATTGGAACAGTGGCCTGTAGATCACCCCAAACATCAGTTTCCTACCCCTTGAGTCTAGAAGCTGCAGCCAGATTGCCTCTGTTCTCCTTTCCTCCCCCTCGTCCCTTGTGCATTTGATCCTGTCCCTCACATAGACTTCCACCCTACCCCCTTCCCCTCCTCACGATTCTTCCTGTATAATTTGTACCATGGGATTTGCCAGATCCCAGTCCCAGTGCTCAATTGCCCATGTTTCCATGATAGACACAATACCCACCCTCCACACTGCCAAGAGTGCCTGTAGCTCAGCTAATTTGTTGCCTATGCTTCTTGCGTTCAGCGAGACCACCCTCCATCCTGCCCCCTTCCCTTCATCACCCTCCATCTCCTCCCTTCTACTCCCTCTCTTTTTGGCCACCATGAATCCTTCCCTGCTAGCCTGTAGAGTAGGCTGTCACTCTGCTCTATCGTTTCTTTGCCTACCTGCTGTCCACTTGCCCCCCCAACTAGTTAAATTCACCTTTGTCACCCTATACCTCCCCAGTCTTTGCTTTAGTACCTCCTTCCTCTCCCTGCTCAGGTGCGGCCTATCCCTTGCAAACAGATTATTATTATCCCAGGTACTGCCCCAGCCGTCCACAACCCTGTACCCTTCGTTCGACACCATTCTACCAACCATGTGTTCAACTCCTCAATCCTCTCCTTTCTCACTGTGCTTGCACAGTGTACATAAATGGTATTTGGTGGAATTTGCATGGTGGTACCATTCCCTGCTCCTTTTCTCACCAACATCCCTTTCTACTCCAGTTCTTTTCTTCAGGGTTTCTGCACCACACATAGGCACATGCTTGCACTCACATGCCCATAACATCACCTGCTGACACTGTCTTGGTTCTCCTCTCAGCAGCCTACTTGACTTAGTTTTCACTCATAGGCAAAACATATATAATTAAAAATGGATTTTTGGTGTCTCACACCTCTAGCATTTACATTGTTTGTCAAAGAAATCCTTCAAATTCCCTACAGACCATTCCCTGTCTGCAAAATGTTCTGTGCTCTGCTCTCACTGCAGGTGGCAAAAAAAAAAAATTTTATTCCCACTGCACCACCAGCACTCAGTAAAAAAAAAATTTGCCAATTAAATTATTCACAAAGCACTTGAGCACCTTTCTCACTCTACTAAATTTGCTCTGCCTGCTCCTACCACAGGTCCTGCAGCTGCCAGTGCATACTCCTACTGTGCAAATCCTCCCCTGCTCTGCAGTATGATACTTTTGGCCTGCCAACCACAAACAACTGTTTAACATAGTGGAATAGAGATGCATTGTTTGTTGATTTCTAAAGTTTTCTGGTTAAAAGTCATTCTATTTTAAATATAAGGATCTCCTTTCAGTAGTCATAATCTCAACCAGGTGTCATATCAGAAATACAAAATCTATTTAGAACACTCTGAGTGAGCATACTAGAGAGGCAGTTTGTAGGTTAAACAATATAATGTATGGGATCTATAATAGCATCCTAGGAGAGAGGAAATTGGCAACAATTTTGGATATTGTGCATCCCTGCAAACCATACACATGCTCTCAAGCTTTAATCAGAGAGCAAGGAATCATGGGTATGCAAATCCTTGTGCAAGTCAGACTGATGAGGCTTTGCTAGAACAGACATTGCCTATTTTGAAGTTTCAAAGCTTAAAGCAATTATCTGACTCCAGCTTAAAAAAAAAAAAACTATTGGCATCAGCAGAACTTGGTTTTCACAAAACTCCCTCAAAATCTGAATTTCAGGACAATTTATTACTAATGCCATTAGGCATGAAAATAGGATTTTTTGCCCTTTAGACTTCAACAGTTCTGGCTGCTTTTCCTTACATGAAGTCACAAGGCAAGGCAACACAGCGCTAGACAATTTTGTTTGGTGCCTTATCCAAATGCTCAGAGTATCTTACAATAATGAAATATCAACAAATACAGCAAAAAAATATTAACAAATAAGCAGTATAAAATCATAAATTAGTTTGGGTAGACCACCGACAATAAATATGTCTTTATTTGGTGCTTGAAAGCTTCTACCATGTTGACAGATCTTACAGTCTCTGGCAGGGAATTCCAGAGAAGCACTGCAACAACCCTGAAGGCCCTGTCCCCAGATTGTTTAAGATGGGAATGAGGGCCATAACACATGCCCTCATCAGTCAATTGTAGGGGGTGGGTAAGTGTGTATGACATCAGAAATTCATTCAGGTAGCCTGAATCCAAACCATATAGGGCCTTGAATGTTAATAAGCAGATCTTGAAGGTGATACTCCACCATACAGGCAGTGCAGACCACGCAACACTGTGGTGATGTGGTTCCTCTGAGAAGTTCCACAGCCAGGCAGCAACATTCTGAGCCAGCTGCAGGAGGCACATTAAACCTCCACATGACCATAACTTAGCATTGCAATAATCTAGTCTGGAAGTGACAAAGACTTGGACAACTGTCTCCAGGTCAGCTGGCGCAAGATGTGATTTGATCAGGTGTGATATTACCGAGATGGCAAAAATTGTTCCTGACTTCCACAGACACTTGTTCTATTGTCAGCTTGCAGTCCAGAACAGTGCCCAGATTCTTCACTGCATCCACAGCTTGAAGTGACTGGCCATTCACAGATAGTAAAAGCATGCCAGCACTTATCATTACTGACCCATGCCACCCTGCATTATGAATCACAAACTCTACTTGTGACATCAGATTCTTTTCTGTGTTACAAGGTTATGAGGTCACATCAGAGGATTATGACTTTAAAGCAGAAACTGAAGGAAAAGTTAAACTTTAATGGGCAAATATTCTGATTTCTTCACAAATAAAGAATGGAATGTCCTGAAATTCAGTTTTGTAGGGAATGTGATAAGAGTTGAGTCTTGGTGAAGCTAGCTTTATATGTTTTGCTGAAAACTGAAAAATCTATTGAAAAGCAATTAACTTTTATACATACAGTATATGAAATATGTTGCACATTGATGTATATCAAATGTTTAATGTTTAACATGTAATGTTTAGTAGTCAGAGTTTAAATTACTTTTTTAATATGCATTGTTACAATTTTACCTGTTCTTTTTCTATTTTACTGTACAATACCATACCAAGGGTCTGATTCCAAACAAGATCTGGGCCCCTATGGAGATGCATAGCATCTTCCATGCCACAAGTGTCGAAGCTGACCAGATACAAATCTACTATGTGCAATACACGCTGTGCAGAAGTGCAGTGTGTAGTTACGTCCACAAAGTAGAGCAGTGCGCCTCCTGCATGTGGGCATGTCCAGACATACATATGATTTTTGCATGTATACATCAATTCCCACAAAGAGATTAGCATTTGCACAAGAAGATCCCCAGCCCCGAATCTAGCACATGCTAGCAATGGCACATCATTTTAATTACAGAGTGTAGCCACACACAATGTTCACCCTGTACTGTGTACACAAAGGAGACAACACCCTGTATGTACCACATTATGCACTGACACATATGTCCTTGCAACCTGCAGGGGGTGGGATTTCACTTCTGAAAACCATTTTGGATCATTTTTGTTAATTCCATGGAATTCCATAATCATTGAGTGAATTTGTTATTAAAACCACAGATTGCAATTTCACAGATTATGATTTAAAATAGCACTATAAAAACTGACTCTTCCTATTTGTCATTGGAAAACAGTGACAATATTTGCTGTAATAAAGGAGTGTTTATTACAGCAAACTTAAACATGGTTTCCATCACTCTGTGCATGCACCCACTGCAGCTCTTTCTGCAGGACCGCTGGCTGCCTCATCTTTTCATGGGAGATGGAACTGCCACTCGGACTCAGCAGTAAGTCACTGCCACAAACAAACAAAAAAAAATATTACATAAAACAAATCTATGGATCTGGGTAGATAGAAATGAAAAAAGTTGAAATAAATAAATAAAATGACTGCAGACTGTGCACTCAAACCTAAATGGATTGCGGATGCACAGGAATGTCTAAATTTCATATAATTGCTGTGGCCAAAAAGGAAGACCCAGCAATTATATAAAATAAAATATGGGGTGGTGTTTGTAAACTCAAAGTTTATACACACCATTGGGGTTAGATGCTTTTCACAAACTCTTCGAGCTTCGCTCTTGGGGTTTATGTAGCATTTAACCCCTTGGGTGTGTGTAAACATCTCATTGCTCACACCACCTCACACATTATTCTACGTATTATAAACTGGCAGAAAGCTCTTCTCTGGTTGAAGTGTAACTGCAGTTGTGTGTATTCAAACTGCAAAAGAGTATTCTGCATGCACTTTTCAATTATGATACTTGATAGTGCCATAACAGCATTTAAAAGGGTTGTGTATGTAAATTACAGTGAACTAGCTAATTATTGGGTTCAGCTTCCACAGTTTCAGCACTTGTACTTGTGGTTTAGTTTCAGTTTTGGGAGTGTGAGATTTGGAGCAAAGCAAAAAGAGCGCAAGACAGGTGATAGGCCACAATGTGTTTTCTTAAAGAAAAACGTTTAATCTTTGGGAAATGGCAGCTTCTAGTGTTTTGAAGTGAAGTGAAGAAAGGGCCACACTTCACCCTTCTCATCAGAGGAGACGAACATCCTCAAGAGTGAGTGACAAAGAATGCAGATCAGCTGTATGGTAGAAAAGGCTGCTATAGTCCCCCCAAAGAACAAATCTGAAAAGACATCTGCAGCTTGGTGAGTGGTAAGTGAGACAGATCAAGACTTGGGATGACATCCAATGCAGCAAGCCTCACATTTTGGAGATGCTCATACAGTAGACGATGCCATGTTGGCAGGAAAATGAAAATGTCACCACACTGCTTATGGTGAGAGTCACCAAACTTTTTTCATTCAATTGTATTATATGCACTGCACCTTCCATTTACTCTTGTTGTTTCATCCACTTTCACATGCCACATTTCTTCTGATTTCATTTGTTGGTCTACCACATTCCCTCTCATGTTTGTCCATCTTCATTGCTTTTTCTCAGGTTGGTAAACGGGACCTTTTGTGATTTAGATTACTTGAATGGTACTCTGACTGCCGATGTGCATTAACAACAGGATCATCAACATCACTGCTGCTGTCTTTATGAGGCTCAAATTGCTCTCATAAAACAAAAAAGTCAAGCACTCACCACCCATAAGGCTGTAAAAAGATACTGCTTCAAATCCATTAGTGATAAATGTGCTCATTTTTATTTTCACTGCCATTTACAGTTCAAAAAACTCCACCTGATGTGCTTCAGATGACATGACATGACACATCACCACTGATGAGCTGAGACAAAAGTTCAAAGGTCAAATATAAAGTATTAAATAGTGATAAAGTGTAACATGCAAGTGAATAATTACTAACATAAATACATTTTAGAAAAACTTTATATACATATTTGCTTACAAAAATGCATATCAATTTCTCATAGGAAGTGCCAATCCATTGCTATATACATATATATCCAAATCTAAAACAAAACTCTGTTCTATTTGATTATTACAAGAAATTATGAAAAAGTAAGTGTAAATGGTGCACTTGAATCAACAGCTGTACCAGTGACTTTTCAATTGCTACTTGTGAGAAAGAGACATGAAATCACACTGGCCCCTATTGGCTGGTCTCCCACTGTAGCCCAAGGCATGCTAATTCTGTAAGAAAAGAGAACAGATAAGGCCGGCCCAGTGGCGCAGAGGGCTGAGGTGATGGATGTCTCACCTTGTGGCACACTGGTGACCCGGGTTCGGGAGCAAGCCCGGGGCATCGGAGGTTGGCACGGGGGGGCAGAGCTGGATGGAGTGGCAGTCAAGGTAGCTCTCCACTCCGGGGAGGTGGGAAGGCATCCCTCGCTCACGGCTGCCCCCTGGTGGAGGCCAGTGAGCTGCACAAGCAAGGGTGCCAGCATTAGGCCAATGGGGTGGGCAGGAGGAGGGCCGTTACTGAGGCTGTAAGGCACATGAGTGCCTCCACACACATGCGTCCTTCTCCTGGGGTCCTCAGGTAACTGGGGAGAAAACGGAAAAACAGCCAGCAGTAGGATGGTGACTGAGTCTCCGAAGACACCGCTCCTGGACCGGGCATAAGGTAAGACCTGGTAATTCTGGGGGACGGAGCTGGGGGAGTTGGTCAGATAGGAGCCGCACGGCGATAGGAGAAATAAGGATGAGATAAAAAAAGAAAAGAGAACAGATAGAAAAAAGTAAGACAACATGTAAAAAACTAATCAATAAAGATCTTATGCAATAATGTGACAATAAGGTAGCATAACTCTGAACCCAACTATAACCTTCTAACTCCCTTATTATGACTACCCCAAAACATGGGGACTTGCCTATGGTTACATGTGCTAGTGGGGGGGGCTTCAAGATTTCAAACACTTGTTAAATTTCAAACTGGAAAAGGTTTACTGTTCATCAAATGAAATGGCATTGTAATCCAAAACTGATACTAGTTAATACCCCAAATCATAATATATTAGCCATTGGCTACTAAAGGCATATTTGGGCTAGCACCCAGAAAAGGTGCTGATTAACTCTTAGAAGGAATACTGATGTATTATATACTGACAATTGTATCAGAAAGGAACTGTCTACTATTCATATTTAAAAAATTAATTAAAATATTTAAAGGACACTCCTAAACAGATTCATGAACACACCTATACACTATTGGGACTGTTTCTGAGTTACAGTTCCTTCTCAAGCGAAGCAAATGGCATTTTGGAATATTAGAAATGGCATGTCTCAAATTGCCTCTATATGATAATAAAACTGTGTTCTGGTCTGTTTATTTTCAAAAAAATATTTGTGGGGAAGGTTGACCCTTCCGTTTTGCTGATCTCTAGATCCCAAAAATGCATAGTGTTCCTACTGTATCTGCTGCATAAGTGAAGCACAGATGCTCATTCATAGCATGCAAGCAACTCACAAACATATCTAGTTCCTCAAAGCTGCCTGTCCAAACCATGATAACATCATCAATTTGTCTATAAATTGGCAACACAGGAAACTTTTGCTGTGGTAGGGGTTATTGGTACTGTTATACAAACATACGAATGTGCCAGCAGAAACAGACCACCCGGTCTATCTAAGTCAGCTCGAGTGTGCAGCTAGAACCCCTAGTTTGCAGCTGCCCCACCCCCATCCCATTTGTCATCCCACTGCCAACCCCTCCTCCCCCACCCTCAATCTCAACTCTTCCCTGTCCCATGTCTTTTGAAACTGTTTACAGATTTACATGATACCACCCATTCTGGTAGGGCATTCCATTTTGCTACCACCCTCTCTGTGAAATAGAGTCTCCTCATTTCCTTCCTAAATCCCCCATTCTTAGCGTACGCCCTCTGGTGGCCGTCCCCCTCCTTTACTTAAAGACCCCATCTGCCCCATCCTTATTGATTCCCCTCAGATACTTGAGTGTCTTTATCATGTCCCCCCCGTCCCTTCTATCCTCCAGGGTGTACATATTCAGGTCTCTCAGCCTGCTGTCATAGTCTGTCCCTTCCATTCCACATACCATCTTTGTTGCCCTCCTCTGCACCCCCTCCAGCAGCCAGATATCATGCTGTAGGTATGGCCTCCAAAACTGTACACAGTACTTTAAATGCAGCCTTACCAGCGCCCTGTAGAGGGGCAAGATCACCTCTCTTCGCCTGGACAAAAAAATTCTCACTATGCACCCCAGCATTTTGTTCACGTTTGCAGCCACTCCCCTGCACTGGGTAGTATTGTCCATGGTCCCTGTTATCATTGCCCGTTGGTCCTTCTCCTCCTCCTCAGTGATCCCCAGCCTAACCCCTCCCAGCCAGTATTCTTTCCTTGGGTTCTTCACCCCAAAGTGCATAACCTTACAATACTTTGCATTAAACCCCAGCTGCCACCTCTCTGACCACTCCTCTAGCTTGCTTAGGTCCCTCTGCAGCTGCTTCCATCCCTCCTCTCCATTCACAACTGCTCTGGTTTTGATGTTATTTAAATGTTTGAGCTATTATTTGAAATACGAATAGTAGACAGCTCCTTTCTGATACAACTTTCAGTATGTAACATATAGGTATTCTTTCTAAGAGTTAATCAGTGTGTTGTTTTGGGGTGCTAGCCCAAAATATATCTTTAGTAGCCAGTGGCTAATATATTATGATCCGAGGTATTAATTATATAAGTTTTGGGATTATCCTTGATATAATGCCTTTTTACTCAATGAATGGTAGACTTTTCCCAATCTGATATTTAACAAGTGTTTGAAATATTGAACCCACAATAGTCCAGTTAACCACGGGTTAGTCCCCAACCCGTTTTGGGCTAGTCATGATAAGGGAATTAGAAGACTATTTTTGGGTCCAGAGTTATGCTACCTTATTGTCATATTATTACAGAAGATCTTTATTGATTAGTTTTACAATGATGACTTACTTTTTTCCACCTGTTCTCTCTTCTTCCAGAACGTCTTAGGCTACAGCAGAAAATCAGCCAATAGTGGCAAATTTAATTTATCCTCTCTTTTCTGCCAGTAACAATTGAAGGGTCACTGGTGAAACTGTTGATTCAAGTACACCATTTACACTTACTTTTTCATAATTTCTTATAAAATAATCAAATAGAGCAGAGTTTTGTTTTAGATTTTGATATATAGTAATATAACAATGGATTGGCACTGATTCTTCTTATGAAAATGTGATATTCATTTGGGTATGCGAATATGTATAAAAGGTTTTTTAACATGTATTTATATTAGTAAGCATCACTTGAGTGTTTCACTTTATCACTTTTAATACTTTGTATTTGATGTAGTAGCTTGGCAGAAGACACCAGGAAAAAGGACTGCTGTGTGACTGGACTTCTCTACTGGGACTAAAGAAGTAGAACTCTTGTACTTGGAACATTAATTTAGGGTAAACAAACTAACAAACAAAACAAAAAAACAGTATGTGTTTGTCTGCATTAACTGAACTGAATGGTTATCTGAACAGTTATCTAGGTGTAAACCTCAGGTGATTGAAAGGATTTGATAGCTGTGAGGTTTAAAATACTTGTAGAAAGATCTAGTAAGTAGGGGGAGTGGCTTAGCTAGAATAAAGCTACATTTAAAGACTGCCTTAGTAAGATTTTGCTAATAGCTTGGCAGAAGACACCAGGAGAAAGGACTGCTGTGTGACTGGACTTCTCTACTGGGACTATATTTCCCTCCTTCCCTCCCCTCCACCCTCCCACCCAAAGCTAGTTCTACTTTAATAGGCACAGAATTTGACTGACAATAGGAACTTCCTGTTTGGTAGCAGGAAGTGAGTGATTACAGAACCACCAAAGACCCACCATTCTAGAAGGGCAAGAGTAGCTCTCCGGCCTCCTCTAGCTGCTGGAGGTCTGCCTCTGAGCAAGTAAGGGGTCTACTGAGAAATATAGGATATTCTTGTCTCAGAACAGGACAATCAGGAGCTTAAAGGGCACACAGGCAGAAAGTAAGGAGAGAGAGAAAAAAAACAGAGGAAAGAGTAAGGACTGCAAACAGTTAAGGGGCCAGAAATAAGACTTGATGGGAGTGGTGCAGTGCAGTGCAGTGGAGGTGGAGAAGCAGTCTTCCGCGAGACGTTCTGGAAGATGCGGTGTTGTCCCATCTGCAGGCACCTCTCTGGGCTGAGGGAGGAGGTTGCTCATCTCCAGGCTGAGTTGGCCAGGATTTGTGGGACCTCATCTTCCATCCAGGGACCACCAGTGCCACTGCCGTTGCCTCAGAGGTTGCCAAGAAAGAGGAGCGGTTGGACCACAGTGGGCTCAGAGAGGGTGAGGGTGGTGGAACAGAGGTTCATCCCTCCAGTTGTACCTCTCCACAATTCCTATGCCATTCTTGCAAAGTGTGGTTCCTCTATGGAGGCACCAGCAGTGGAGACCAAGGAGGATGCTGGGAACCTCCACAAAGGAGACCCACAGGAGGGTGGCAGGGGACCCCACAGGGGAAGGAAACAACTCCTGGTGGGGGTCTCCATTGTTAGGAAGGTAGAACTGGGGGAGGAAGGGGAGAGGGAGGTAAGGTGCCTGCCTGGCACCATGGCTTGGAGGACAGGGAATGAATCCTCAGGATTGCGGAGCAGCTGCACAGGGGAGGGAGCTGGATGTCATTGTCACCCTAGGGACAAATGACCTAGCTAAAAGGATTAGAAGTGCAGGAAGAGTTTGTGGTATTGGGGAGGGGCCTTAGACAAGTAGCATGCACGGTAACCTTCTCGGAGGTGCTGCCCATCTATGGAGTAGGAGAGGCTAGGGTGTTCCGCACCATGGGATTCAATCAGTGGTTGAAATACTGATGCAGAGCTCAGGGATTTGGCTTCACTGGGGACTGGGGTTCCACCTGGAGTGATGCAAGCCTATACTGGCATGGTGGGCTGCATCTGTCCAGGAGGGAAACCAGGATCCTAGGTGATAGGTTTAAATGCTTCATTGGCAAGCATTTGAACTAGCGAAGGGGGGAGGCTCTGGAAAGAACCAGGAGAAATCCTAGCCCCCCCAAAAAATCATGGTAGTAAGTGTGGTAAACACCAACATAGAGGTGTCGATAGGGAGAAGGGCAGGGGTAAATGGAGAAAGTGACAAAGGCAAGAAGAACAGAGATGGAGCAAAAAGGAGTAAGGCCATCAGGAAATGGAGGGTAATGAGTACCAGTGCCCATAGTCTGGGCAACAAGCTCCCTGAGCTGGTGGCCTTGATGGAAGAGGGATGCCTGGATATCGTAGCAGTCACAGAAACATGGTACACAGAGAACCAAGACTGGGATGTTAACATACCAGGGTACATAACCTAGGAGAGACAGGCTGGGAGAAGAGGGGAGGTGGCTCTCTATGTAAAGAAGGATAAAAGCAACTGAACAAAGAGTAAACAGGGAGGAGAGGAGGCACTGTGGGTCACCTTGGAGACTGAAAAAGGCACCACAATCTGCACAGGGGTTGTGTGCAGACCCCCATGTCAGGGGGAAGGAATGGACAAGGATATGATAGAAGGCATTTTAGAATGGCAGAGAAGAGGAGATACTGTTGATGGGAGACCTGAATATGCCAGATGTTAACTGGAGCACATTTGCTGCAGGCACATCCAAGAGCAGGGCCATTCTTGATGCCCAACAGATGGCAGGCCTCAGACAGCTAGTTTCGGAACCAACTCGTGAGGGAGCAATCTTAGACCTCGTACTCTCAAATGGGGGCAGTGAGAGGATCTGAGATCTAGAAGTGGGTTGCCATCTGGGAACAAGTGACCATCAAACAGTGTGGTTCATGTTAAACTCAGCTACAGAGTCAAGCCATACAAAAGTGAGGGTACTGGACTTCAGGAGGGCTGACTTTGGCAAGATGGGAGAGTGCCTCAGAAAAGCACTAGCAAACAGGCTAGAAGTAGGTGTGGAGCAACAATAGGGACTCATCAAAACTGCCATCACAGAGCCTATGTGTGAAGCAAATAAACAAATCAAAATGAAAGAAAAAGCCACTATGGTTCTCAAAAGAGGTGGCTGTGAAAGTCAGGAATAAAAAAGATAGCATTCCGGAAGTATAAGGAAACACAGAAGGAGCAGGACAGAGAGCTGTACCAGTTAAGGCAGAAGGAAGCAGGGAGGGAAGTCAGAATAGCAAAGGCCCAAACTGAAAAAAAGATAGCCAACTCGGTTAAGAAGGGGGATAAAACCTTTTATAGGTACATCAGAGAGCGTAGAAAGACAAAGGGAGGGATAGTGAGGCTGAATAGAATGAACGGTGGGTGGGCAGAGGGAACAGTGAAAAAAGCAGGATACTGAATGAATATTTTGCTCAGCATTCATAAAAGAGGAGGAGGAAGTGCCTAATACAATTAACAGAAGCACTCTTGATAGGGAGGTCGATCCCAGTCCTTTCACAGAAGAAAGGGTTCTGCAAGAACTCCTAAAACTGAAGGTGGACAAAGCAATGGGACCTGATGGAATTCACCCCAGAATTCTAAAAGAATTAAGGGGAACTAGTGAAACCACTGGCTACTCTTTTTAATAAATCATGGGAGGATGGTGTGGTACCTGAGGACTGGAGGAAGGTGGATGTGATTCCCTTCACAAGGTGGGACCAAGACAGAGGCAGGAAACTACAGACCTGTCAGTCTGACCTCTGTGGTAGGGAAAGTGATGGAGTCACTTCTGAAGGAAAGAATAGTTTAGTACCTAGAGGCCAGTGGGGCACAGGACCCAACGCAGCATGGGTTCTGGCGGGAAGGTCATGTCAGATGAATCTAATAGATTTCTTTGACTGGGTGACCAAGTAGACCAGGGAGGGGCTGTGGACATGGCCTACCTAGACTTGTAAGGCATTTGATACAGTCCCACACAAAGATTAATAGTTAAATTAACCAGCCTGGGAGTGGGTCCCATGGTGGTAGCCTGGGTAAAACATTGGCTGGACCACAGGAACAGAAGGTAATTGTAAATGGAGTTCACTCTGAAGAAAAGAGGGGTTACTAGTGGGGTACCGCAGGGTTCAGTACTGGGTCCAGTCCTTTTTAATGTCTTCATAAATGACATTGCAGAGGGACTGGAAGGAAAAGTATGCCTCTTTGCAGATGACACAAAGATCTGCAACTGGGTTGATACTCAGGGAGGCATGGAAAGGATGAGAAGGGACTTGGCAAGGTTGGAGGAATGGTCAGAAGTATGGCAGCTAGGATTCAATGCAAAGAAGTGCAAAATAATGCATCTGGGAAACAAGAACCCAGGGGAAGAATACACAATGGGTGGGGAGGTAGTAACAACAACAAAAAAGGAAAGGGACCTGGAGGTAATCATATCAGATGACCTTAAGGTTAGCAAGCAATGTGAGAAGGCAGTAGGGAGGGCTGGGGTATACTGGGATGCATAAGGAGAGGCATCAGCAGCAGAAAACAGGACGTTGTTATCCTCTGTACAGACAGTTGGTGAGACCTCATCTGAGTACTGTGTCCAGTTCTGGAATCCATCTCTGCAAGGACATAGACAGGATAGAGGCCGTCAGAGGAGGGCAACTAAAATGGTGCAGGGTCTGCAAGAGAAGCCGTATGAGGAGACACTAAAGGAGCTTAATATATATACCCTTGAGGAAAGAAGGAGGGGACATGATAGAAACTTTTAAGTACCTCAGTGGAATCAACAAAGTCCAAGAGGCAGCATCTTTCAGAAAAAGATGTGCAAGAACAAGGGACACAATTTAAAGATAGAGGGCGACGGTTCAGGGCAATATGAGGAATGTTATTTCACAGAGGGTAGTGGATGCATGGAACAGCCTTCCTGAGGAGGTTGTGGGGTCTAAAACTGTGGGAGAATTCAAGAATGCATGGGACAGACATAAGGCAATTCTTGTGGGGGGTAGGAAGAAATAGGCTGTTGGTTAACTAGGATCTGTGGCCTATCCTGTAGGTAGGGAAATGGGCAGGCTAGATGGGCCAAGCGGTCCTTATCTGCCATAAAAGTCTATGTTTCTATGTTTGAACCTTTACCATAGCTGGTCAGTGATGACATGTTATATAGGAGACTATTTACGTCTCTTGCAAGTTCTCAAGTAGCAGCCTTTGAAAAATTATTTTATATCTATAGATACATAGACAGTGTCAGCAGAAAAAGGCCTACAGCCCACCCAGTCTGCCCATTTGAGCTTGTAAGTCCACTTTATGTTCTCCTAGAAGTCTACTGCCCCTTACCTCTGACCTCCAGAATTCCTTTATGTCTATTCCATGCATTCTTAAATCCCATGATTGTTTCAGCCCCCACCACTTCCTCTGGCAGGGTGTTCCACTTGTCCACTATCCATTCAGTGAAGAAATTCTTCCTCACATTTCCTCTGAATTGTCCTCCCTCCAACTTCATCCCATGCCCTCTAGTCCTGGAACATCTTTTTTGCTTAAAAATAGTGTATTCCTGCACCCTGTTCCTCCCTGTAAGATACTTGTATGTCTATCATATCCCCTCTCTCTCTCCTCTCATCCAGGGAGAACATGTTCAGTTCCTTTAACCTATCCTCATAGGACTTGTGATGCAATCCATGTACCATCTTTGTTGCCCCCCTCTGAACCTTTTCTACCCTGTCTATGTCCTTACGTAGGTAAGGTCTCCAGAATTGTGCACTGTACTCCAGGTGGGGCATCACTAGCATCTTGTATAGTGGAATTATGATGTCCCTTTTCCTGCTGGTGATGCCGCTGCCGATGCATCCCAGCATCCTATTTGCTTTACCTGCTGCCTTGTCACACTGTTTCTCTACCTTGAGGTCATCAGAGATGATAACCCCAAGATCCCTTTCCTGCTTGGTGCATTCTATACCCTCACCCCCCAACTGATATATTGTGCCAGGGTTTTTGTGCCCCATATGCACTATCTTGCACTTCTTTACATTGAATTTCAACTTCCAAACCCCTGACCATTCTTCAAGTTTCTGCAGGTCCCTTCTCATTCTGTCTACACCCTCTGGTGTGTTTACTCTGTTATAGAGCTTTGTGTCATCAGCGAACAAGGAAATTCTGCCTTCTAGGTCCTGCGCAATGTCACTGATGAAGATGTTGAATAGGACCGGTCCAAGCACTGATCCCTGTGGTACCCCATTGGCCACTCTTCCCTCTGTGGAGTGATGGCTAGTTACCACCACCCTCTGTGTCCTGTCGCCCAGCCAGTTACCTTCCCACCACACTACTGTCCTGCCCACAACTATCTTCCCCAGTTTGTGTAATAGTCTTCTATGTGGCACAGTGTCAAAGGCCTTGCTGAAGTCCAGATAGGCCATGTCCACTGCCCTCCCCTGATCCAGCTTCCTAGTCACCCAGTCGAAAAATTCAATGAGGTTGGTCTGACATGACCTCCCCTGGTGAAACCATGCTGCCTTGGGTCCTGTGGTCCATTAACAACCAGATGTTCACCAATCTCTCCTTCAGTAGTGCTTCCATGATCTTCCCCACTACCGAGGGTGAGGCTGACTGGTCTGTAGTTCCTGCTTCCTCTTTGTTCCCACTTTTGTATAAGGAGACTACATCTGCTGTCCTCCAGTCTTTGGGTACCTCCCCTGTTTCCAGTAATTGACTAAACAGAGTTGCCAGAGGTTCAGCCACCACCTCTTTTAGTTCTTTAAGGACCCTGGGGTGCACACCATCTGGCCCCATTGCTTTATCAACTCTTATTGCTTCCAGTTCCTTCAGGACCCTTTCTCGTGTAAAGGGACTTGTGTCCATTTCTGCACCATTCCCATCCCTTGTACTCCCTTCAGACCCATTACACTCCTCTTCCTCAGTAAAGACTGAGCAGAAATACCTGTTCAATATGTCAGCTTTACTGTTGTCATCCTTCACGCTGCCCCCATCCTCCCCCTTCAGTCTCACTATCCCTCCCTTTGCCTTTCTTTTTTCACTTATGTACCTGTAAAAGGTTTTGTCCCTTCTACCCACTGATTTTGCAATGTGCGCTTCTGTCTGAGCTTTGGCTCCCTGCCACCCTTTGCTTCTCCTGGTACTTCTCCCTATCCCCTTCTGCCTGTGTCTTTTTGTATTACCTGAATGCAATCTATTTGGCTTTCACTTTCTCCACTACCTCCTTGGAAAACCATAATGACCTCCTCTTCCTTTTCCTCTTGCTAACTTGCTTAATGCATAATTCTGTTGCTCTTCTAATCCCCTTTTTAAATGCTGCCCACTGTATATCAAACCCTGATTCCTGCCCCATTTCCCTTAATGCCTCTTTCAAGCATCTCCCCATTTTCCCAATGTCTGCCCCAGGATACGTCTTTGTGTGTGGTTTGGTTCTGCTCCTTCTGTGATTTCAAACCACAATGACTGGTGGTCACTGTTCCCCAGGTGCTCCCCCATTGTTACTCCCATCACACTGTCCCTGTTTGAGGGCACAGGGTCCAGTATTGCCTTCTGCTGAGTTAGTTCCATGACCAGTTGCTTGAGGAAGTCACCCTGAAGGGAGTCCAGGATAAATCTACTCTTAGTTGATGCTGCTGGGATGCTCCAGTCCATGTCTGGAATATTGAGGTCTCCAACCAGCACTACCTCACCCTTGTCTGCCATCATTTGGATGGCTAGCATCAGCTCCCTATCTGTTTCTTCCTCCTGGGCTGGTGGTCTATAGACCACACCTGTGTGGATGGCTGGGCCCAATTTTCTTTCCAGCTTAACCCACAGTATCTCTCCCCCATTTTGTTCCTCCTGGATCTCTGTGGCCCTTATGTCATGTTTCACATACAGTGCCACTCCTCCTCCCTTCCTACCTGCCCTTTCTCTTCTGAATATGCTGTAGCCTGGTATGGCCATCTCCCAGTTGTGGTTACCATTACACCAGGTTTCTGTGATGGCCACAATGTCCAGGTCTGACTGCACCATGGCAGCCTCCAGATCCTCCATCTTGTTGCTAAGGCTCCTGGCATTGGTCAACATGGCTTTCCATGATTTGACCTACCTAGACTGTTAAGCTGTTCTTCTCCAGCCGCTTCCCTTGTTATCCTTTATCCCTGGTTCTCCTTGCTGTCTGCCCTTCTATTGAATTCTGCCCCTTTTCTGCCTATTCACCTCTTGGGTGCTTGTCTTCATCTTTTGCACACTGCTTTGTAGAGATATCCACTCCTCTGGTTCACTGGTTCACACTGCTAGCTGTGGGGAGTGGGCAATTGGGTACCCTCCTTGCTGGCCTGCCATCCCCCTTGTCTAGTTTAAATGCTTGTCAATGTATCATTTAAACTTATCATTGAGTACTTGGATTCCCCTTCAGGATGAATGCAGGCCATCAGGCTTGAACAAGCCTTCATCCCTCCAGGTGGGTCCCCAGTCACCAATGAATCCAAACCCTTCTTCACAGCACCAGTTCTTCAACCATGAGTTAAAGTTCCTGGTGCATGCACCCCTATGCTATCCCATGCCTCTCACAGGTAGTACTTCTGAGAAGGTGACAGAAGTAGTTACTTGCTTGAGACCCCTCCCCAATTTCCTAAACTCTTCCTGAACTTCCTTTGGCTCCCCATTTTCCAGGTCCTTAGTACCTAGGTGGATAATGATATCCAGCTCACCCTCCCATCTTGCCTTCCCTGTGATCTCCAGGATCTTCTTTCCATCCCTCCATGCGATGGCATCTGGTAGGCACCTCACCTCCCTGTTTTCCTCCTCCTGTGTTCCTAGCTGGGTCCCTCTTATGATGGAGTCCCCCACCAGGACTCACTTCCTCCTCCTCTGGGATCCACTGCTCTCCCCGCTGAGGTCACCTCCTTGGCTAACTTCCACATCCTTTCCTTCTACTTCTCTGGGTACCTCTATTTTGTTGTCCCCATTTGCCAGTGTGGCATATGAGTTCTTGAGTGGAATAGGATCTGGGATGTGCCTCTGCCTGACTGACCTAACCCTTTCTGAGCCCAATGTCACCCTAGTGCTCCTTGTTCTTGGCATCCTTTGAGGCAGCGGCATTGGACTGGGTGGTCTCTGGATAGAGGTGATGGTATTCCTGACCCAGTTTACTTCCGCTCTGAGTCTGACTACCTCATACCACAATCCAGAGAAATGCATGCAGGTAGGGCAGCACCTCAGCATCCAGAAGGTCTGCCTAAATATGGCTGCTCTGCAGCCACTGCATTTGCACCACTCCCCACATTATACTGCACTTACCCTGCTATTCTAGTACTTGTCTGTTACTGAAGCTCTCCTAGTTCCCTTTTTATTAATTTACTGTCCTAAAAATCCTGCCACTGATCCTCAAATACTTTTCTTTAAAAAAGAAAAAAAAAATATTTTATTTTTATTTATTTATTTAGTTTTTGTTGACGGGGTAAGTGCACTAGACAAATCCTGCCTATTTTCAGGCATGATCCGGGGGAGGGGGATGCAGATGAATGCCAACTGACCTTGAACCAGATTAAGCTGTTGGTGGTATTTTTAGTGCATGAGGGAAATTTGGCCAGGACACCGGGGAAATTCCCCTACTCTTGTCAGAGGGGATTCCTTGTCCAAGATGGAGGACGCTCTGTTGCCTGCAGTTGCTAGAGCTGTGGCGACAGGAGACCTGGTCTCGACTCCTGTCTCTGTATCTGTGGAGACCTCGACACATTTTCAGAAGGATTTACCTGTGTCTTTGGTGCTGAGAGATGATTTTCAGGAGGTACCTGTGGCTCCGTCGGTGGTTCGTCTAGATGTGTTTGGTCCGGTCTTGCCCGAGTGTTCTAGGGGACCGCAGGTGATGCACACTTCCTTGGACTCGGCACCTTCGAGTTCGGCAGTGCGTGTGCCGCACGACCATTTGTTGGAGGCGGAATGCTGTCACGTGTCCACCAAGCTGGGATTGCAGCAGGATCTACGGTGTGTACAGCCTGAGGGAGCGACTATGGTTCCTGTGGGCACTTTTGTTATGGATTCTGTGGACTTGCTTCGAGTCTCTGGAAAGGAGCATTGTAAGATGTCTTGTGAAGCTGTCCCTGGACTTTCCTCCATGGTGGAGGAACCCGTGAGTACTTCTTTGGCGGTGAGCCTGCCCTCTGTATTTCTGGCTGATTTGGCTACCTCTCAGTCTTCTCCTGCTCAGGAGCACCCTACTGTTGCCCCCGCATGGTCAGTAGATGCGGCGCTTCGGGTGGCTGGATGGGTGCAAGACCCCATGGCGGGTTCCTGGGTCTCGGGGCCGTCCCCTATACCATCCCCTCGACCTGTGCGTGATCTGGAAATAGGTGAGGGAGAACAGATTTCTCAAAATGTAAAAGACCCTTTGGATCTTCCTGTAGAGCTCTGTTTGACTCAGAATCCAGTCCTGGACCTTAACAAGGTCCCTGCTGCTCAGACTCTCCCCAGTCCAGACCCTATGGCTGAAGGTACCTCTGCCACTGTTCGACCTCCCTTTGTTTGAACTGGGCCAGCGAGGTCCTTCTCTTCATTGTTTAAATTTCCAGTTCTAGCGGCTAAGCGTCACAATGCCGTCCGGCTTTCCTTATAAGTGGGCTACGGACCCCCTGACCGTGTGTATGTGGCCAGAACACTGTTGAAGGATTCACAGTTTTTGCACACGAAATATATGCCTTGATACACGTCTCAGGGGAACTAACTTTTGACATTAGTTTTCAGACATCTACGTGGTCTTGGCCGTTTTGGTGAAATATCATGTCTTGTTAACACTGCCCTTGGACCCCTTTCAGGCAATACCCTCTCAAAACCAACTTTTAAGATAGTTACTGTTATATTTCACAATGAGGAGTGGATGTCTCTAATATTGTTTATTGGTTAAAACAACGTTGTACTTTACAGGGTCAGCGGAGCAATCTTGAACTCTGAAAACATATGGACAGGGGTTGGAAATTTAACGTCATGTTGAATGTTTCTGAATCTGGACCAGTGCACTTGCCTAATTCCTTTTTTAAGGTCGGGATAGAGGGTTCTGTTTTACCCTGGTCAACCCAAAGTGTGTTATAGATGTAGGGACCCCTCACATCTGAGCAGTGTGTGCGACAAGATTAAATGTAATAACTGTGGTGAAATGGGTCATGTGGGTATGCATTGTCTGAATGACTGCAGGTGCAATCTTTGTGATGAGATGGGCCACACATTTCAATCATGTCCCTGGGCGGCACATACTAAGGTAATGCATGACGGAGGTGTAGATCAATGTTTTGTGATTACTCAAGCTCAAAAAGCTTGCCTTCGCACCACATTGGATGCCCCCTCTACAGAGGTGGCTCCCCCTCTCCCAAAGGCTTTGGTCTCAGAAGCCTCCTGTAGTACTATACCTTTGTCAGCTAAGGGCTCTGCCCATGGGAGGTTCTGATCTCAGTCGTACTATGGTGCTGAGGACATGGTGCAGGACCGGGCTCTAGTATCTATGCCTCCTCCTCGTGAACCTGCAAAGTAATGTCATGAGTCATTACGATCTGGTTCCATGCCTTACCGTCCCCTCAGAAGGACTGTAGCGCACCTTCTATGCTCTATCGAATGCCTTTGAGTGCTTCAGTTGATATCGACCGATGCAGGTGGTAGAATCTGACTCTTCCTCTATCGCTTCTTCCCTCCCTGATGGTCTTAATGATTCTGAAATTCAATTAAGCACAGGTCTTTCACAAAAACGGAAGGCCAAGATTAGGCTGAAAGGGACTAAGGTAGCTGGAAAGAGAAAGACTTAATAGTGATGGTTACCTAATTTTTGTGCTGCTATGTCACAATTTACCTGCCATACTGTCAATGTGAATAGTCTGAAACGTGTGGACAAGAGACGGCTGGTGTTTTCTTTTCTGAGGATTTTGCCATTTGGGTTATTTTTTACAGGATATGATTCCATACTGTGCAGGAGATCCGACTGGCTCAACGAGACTGGCTTATGGGTCCTTCTTTTTGGTCTACGGGCCAAGACTCCTGCTCTGGTCTTGGCATTCTAATTAATATTCCCGAGTTTAGACTTTTGAAGCTGTTTGATTTGGCCCCTGGTAGGGCTTTGATTTTGGATTTTATGATCAGGCAATGCCCGTATCGGGTGGTGAATGTTTATGCACCCCCAACTGAAAACTGAGCAGATAGCTCTTTTTGATTTAATAAGCCCTTATTTACATTCTTCCTTCTGGATTTTATTTTCTGGTGATTTTAACTGTGGCCTTAGTCTTCGGGATAAGAGTTCCTTTGCTACTACTAAAAAACTGGATTGTGACTCACTTGTGCTGGGACGCATGATTCGTACTGCCCGTTTGATGGACTCTTATTTTTCTTTCACAAAACAGCATACTCCCACATTTCAAAAGGGTAGGCTGGCCACCCGCATTGATTTTGTTTTTGTATCAAGTATGTTAGAAGTTACTTCGGCTGTAGTACAGGCGGTAGCTTTTTCTAACCATAAGCTACTCTCTGTTAGTTTTGGATCTCCCTCCAGTTGCAGTAAAGGGCTGGGTTTCTGGAAATTTAATGTATCCTTGTTACAGGTACCATCATTTCAGCAAACCCTTTTGTCATTTATTTATGCCCGTAAGTCAGTATATCCCATGTATGATGATCCAATTCAGTGGTGGATGGATACGAAACGTACTCTTACTGGATTGTTGAAATCCTATAGTCATACAAAAAGCAGGACTCATTATCTTGTATATTTACAGAAGAGAGCTCATTTTCAGTCTTTATTGTCACTAGCATGCTTGACTGGGCAGGATCTTGAGCAGCAAATACAATTAGTGCAGAAGGACATGTTGGATTTCCAGTCTAAACAGTCGCAACAACTGTACCAAGAACATAGCTATGCTGTGAAAGGTACCCGGGAAGTTGTTTGCCCGTTTGAATCTAATTATCACCATATTGCCCATAAATCAATGTCATGTCTTACCAATTCAAATGGAGATCTTTGTACTTCCCATTCGGACTTATGTCAGATTGTTACTGACCATACGACTGCTTTGTTTTCTCCTCTACCTACTGTGACAGTGGATGTGGGACAACTGTACGGTGCCCTTGATGTTCCTTCTCCCTCCTTGCAGAGTGCAGAAATTGCATGTCAACCCTTCACGGAAAGGGAAATTCAGTTAGCTATCTCTTCCTTGCCCCTACGTTGGACCCCTGGTCCGGATGGCCTTCCTTCTGCCTTGTATAAATATCTGGGGAATACTCCTTCGGAATTGACCTCTGTGTTTGCCTCCTTCTTGCCTCTGAATATATCCCTTGGGTTTACAAAGGGGCACTTTGATTTATGTATATAAGCGGAAGGTGACATTCAGTCCCCTTGAAAACTGGTGCCCCCTCTATATGTTGAATCACAGTTTAAAGATATTGACGAAACTCATCGCACAACGCTTTTCTGTTTCGGATAGCTGGAAATAGTTATTCACCGGCCCAATCCTGTTCTCTACCAAACAGGAGAATTTCTGATCACTTGATTCTTCTTCATGAATTATTTTCACATGGTTTATCGGTTCTGTTTGGGGCTTATTGTTTGGTCGACCAAAGAGCTGCCTTGACTCCGTTAATCATGATTTTTATGGAGCTATTGCATTTCCTGCACATTCCTGATAAGATGATTCATTGGATCCAGACACTTTATAAGACAGCTACTGTTGTTCCGCTGATTAATGATTGGTGGGCCCGATGATCCCGGTGAAACGGGGAGTTCGCCAAGGTTGTCCACTGAGCCCTCTATTATATGTTTTTTTTCTGGATGTGTTGCTCCGACGTCTTAATGCCCATCCCCAGATCCGTGCCATCTCGTGTTCGGCTCTGCGATCGCCATTTACAGCGATTGCATATGCTGATGATGTGTGTTTCCTTGTAGCTGACGAGGCTTCAGTGCTTGTCTCTCTTCAGGAATGTTCCTCTTTTGGTGCATTCTCTGGGGCAAGTATAAACTTTGATAACAGTATGGGGATACGGTTGGGTTCATCCTCCATCTCTTTAGACAAAATCATTCTTTTACGCGTAATAGAAGGCCCAATCCGTATACTTGGTGTATATTTTAGGACAAGAGATTCTGATTCCTTTAACTGGGAAGAGAAATTGAAACAGGGCCGAAGCATGGTGACCTCTTGGAACAAGGGACAGCTTGGGAAGAAAAAACGTGTTTTTCTGATTAAAACTTATCTTCTCCCTCTGTTTCTGTATTTAAGTTATGTATTCCCCATCCCAAAACAGCTTGAAACCACAGTTTTCAGCTTATTTTTTCAAGCCCTTTGGGGCAGTCGGTTGAATCCGATTAAGAGGAATATTACTTACTTACCTACTTCTGAAGTCATTGTCCAGATGATTAATCCGTTGCTATTCTTTACTAGCATTTTTCTTTTGGCCAACCTGCGGCCTTTACTGGTTAATACACAGAGATGGTGGGAAGCGTGGTTTTACGACTCCTGTAGGTATTGGTTTCAAATGTGGGAACATAATTCTTTGGGTGTGTTGCGACAACATGGGGATGTCCCGTTGTATGTTAAGCATATGTTTCTCCATTTAAAACAATGGCAAGTGTTGCCTCAGACTCTTATCACGAATACACATAAGGCACTGTACAAGACGCTTTTGTCCTCTGTTTGTCAGGTGCAAGCCCCATTTCCAAAATGTCCAGCCAGTTACCTACCCTCGCTTCTAGTCCTGTTGCGATGTTCTAGGATCCCGGCCTACATGTGGGACTTCCACTGGTTATCTTGTCACGAACGGATAAATGTGAAAGCAAACCATTAACATAAACAGTTTCAGGATCATTTTTGCTCTAGACCTCTCTGTATTGCTACCCTGGAGACCATATCACATTTGTTTTTTGATTGCTCTTATATTGCAAATTGGTGACCTTACTTGGCCGACTCCTGGGATGTTCCTATATTTTCTACAGTCACATATCAAAATGTTATGTATGGTGTTTTTCCCTCTCACTGGTCTCTATGGCATAGGGACACTTTGAACCTTGTATTTCTTGTAATTAAATGGAATATTTGGATGTCAAGATGTTTGTTTACCTTGCAACAAAAGTTTTGTTCTTATCCGGAACTTGAGGGGAAGATAGTAGCGGATTTAAAGAAAATATACGACCATGAAAGAACTTTGTATTCTGCATCGTTTCTGTTGGCCTTGTGGACAGCTCTTCCATGGATCACGAACACTGACTCAACTATAACTTGAAGGACTTATGCAGCATTTTTTTTTTGGTTTTTTCCCATTTCCCTTTCCTCTCTTCGTTTTCTTTTTCTTTTTGGTTTTCCTGTACACTTCTTATTGATGCATCTTATGTTGGCTTTTTTGTACAATTTTTGTTTTCAATAATACTGTCCCCTACTCTTTTCGATAAGGGCCATGGGATCTTTAACATCCACCTGAACTACCACCAATCCAGGCAGATGGGACCTCGGTTTAACGTCTCATCTGAAAGACGCCACCTCAGAAGTGCAGCACCCCTCTCATGCTGCACTACAGTGTCAGTACTGCGATATTAACCCAAGTGCCAGATGTGGTTATTGAACCAACAGCCCTCTGATCTCCCGGCCTCAGAGGTGAGTGTGCTACCTGCTGAGCCACTGACACTGACTAAATAAAAAAAAATTAGTCAAAACATTTGTCATGCTGAGGGTGGGCTTCTTCCCCCTTATGCCCCTCCTACTCCACAACCCCTACTATCCCCTGTGCTTAGCTCCTGTCAATCAGATTTAACAGGGCATATAATTAAGAGTAGGGGGCAAGGGGGGAGAGTGAAAATTTGCAGCAGTTAAAAACAGCAAAGGAATACACCACCACTACAAGCACACCAAACTAGGTTTTAAATTTTCAGCACCCCAAAAACAATTATAAGTAAAGACAGCAAAGAAATTACAGTGTCACTAAAAGTCCACAATCTAAATTTAAAACAAAAATAGCAATGAACAGTTACTGTAAAGCACTGAAAAGAATCTGTTTCCTTCCCTTTCTGGCTTCTGGCTTCTTCTGAGAAAACAAAAATCACTTGCTACTTCAACTCTGACTAAGCATTAGGTGGTACTTTTTTACTGTGCATGGCACTGAAAATAAAATTGTTATATTTTTCACTAAAGGACTTGGACCAGCATCATTTTTATAGTCTCATGGGTGGTGAGTGGCTGAATTTTTTATATCAGTACAGTATTGTTGGTGGCACCCATTTCCCTGTGCAGCCTCTGATTTGTTTTGCCTTTCCATTTGCTTCTCTTCTGTTTTGTCACTTGGCAATACTTGACAAGTCTGAATACTAGTCTGAATACTGAATACTAGTATGTTCAACTCCGTACCAACTTTTGATGTGCTGCCACTTCATCCACTAAATCTTCTTGCTAATACTCCTTTGCTATCTCCTGCAGAGATTCCTCTGCCTGTACTACATTTTCTTGTGTATTATCCTCCTCTTTGACAATCATTTCCTTCTGAGACTTCGTCTCCGCTGTCTGCTGTACCTCATGCTAAACTAAAGACTTACTCTGCAATCCTGCCATTAGTATTGCTACTACATCAGCAGTAGATGTTTTAACCAGTAAAATCTGAACACCTGTACTTGGCCTATCCATGACTCTCCTCCCAAGCTTTGTTAGTAACACTGGTACAACTGGTGGCGATGTTAGCATCATAACCACTGAGGGATCTACAGTAGATACTCCTGATGACCCTGGAGTACCCTTCCATTTCTAGTTCTTTGTATATGGCAACTGTGTATTACTGCACCCACACTCAGGTGGATGGCTTGAACTACCTTTCTTCATTGTCACATCATATTATTTGCACTAGCAACACTTAAGAAAATAAACTTTTCTTGCAGCATTGTGCGCACACTACAGAATTATTTCTCACACTCACAAGACTGCAAAAAAAATACAGTATTAAGTACTCTCAGAGTGTAAGCTTCTGCTTATCTCATGTGCTGTCTATTACTGACTATGTCCTGAGAGTTCTGCCTGTGACAGGGAGCTCCAGCCACTCTTGAGGACTGACTTTTTCTTAAATCTGTTGCAACAGTTCTTCTATTTCTTAGCCTAATCTATTCTTTACAAAGTCTAGTCCATAGGGTTGGCCACCTATGGGCACCCCTTCACTTTCTTGACTATGCTGTAGTGTCCTCTTTAATTTTCATTTTCCCTTGCAGGTCCTTGTGCAGTGAGGTTATTATTGAGACCTCTGAGCTGATATAAAACAACAGGCTGTGTTCCTTGTTGTTGGAATTAGTATGCAATGGCACTATGTCATAAGATACTTAAATGTATATACCTTATGTGTATAAAACTGGAAAATGCTGAAAATACCATGGCACTAGGTGTTTTTGATAAAAGCAAAAAGTTACTAGGAGACTGTATGATGAAAATTAACTTTGTTGTGCTATTTAAAATGCATGTAAAGTGCTGTAAACTGAACAAGTCTGAAATGGCAAGGTAATTTGCATATATCCCATGTTTCTTTGCATTATGGAAGTATGTGTGATAATGTATTTCTTTTAAACTTGGCATATTGTCAATTCCCTTTGGGGTAACCCTTGTTTCAGTGATTTTGCACTGAAGTTATTTGTCTTTAGCTTTTTTTTATTATTATTATTATTTGAGCACCCACCACCAAAGAAAACAAGGCCCACATAGGGGAGGCTAAATCTCAACTGATAAGTTAGATCAGAGATCAGTGAGTCAGTAGGTGCTGGCTAAGTGTAGAGGAAAGACTTGCATAATCTGTTGCTACAAACTGATGTACTGAAGAAGGGATATGCCATTGCTGAAGGTTATCTTCTGCATTTTGAATAAACATCACACAGAGATTGTGTGTTGAACATGAAGTTTGGTGCCTGATCCATCTGTTATCCCACAACTCCGCCACAGACTTGGTTTTAGAAGTGGGATAACTTGCCAGAAGCATCTGGAGTGACTGAAGAGGGATGTTTTCTGGTGGATATTACCCAGCTATCCCAGGTGGACCGATGCAGCAGGAGTTGCCAGAGAAGAACCCGGAGAGGAAAGTCTGACCAGAACCATGGCTGACAGACAGAAAGAAACTGCTGTCTGGACTCAAACTGGGAGCTCGGAGGAAAGCCAAGCCTGAAGACAATGAAGAGATGCAAAGGGATGAGGAACTACCTTTAGGTCAAGGCAGACTGGAGGTGTGAGACAACACCCAGGAGGTGGAGACCCTGATGAGGATGATCCACTGGATGAGTAGGCAATGACTGGAGGCAGACAGACTATGCAGAGAGGTGGAACACCAGTGCCAGGTACTTGAGAGGTCCCTGCTAGAGAGTTTGGATAAAGAATCAGAGGAGGGTTTTTCATGGGCTCATCTGGAGGAGGACCACCTGACTGAGCAGGATATTCCTTTGTTGCCTGTGTTCCCAGGATGTTGCCTGTTGAAGGCCAGAGATGCAAGTTTGGAACTTGAATGTGAGACCCCAGGTAAGACTGTGCCTAGTGATATTGTGCTGGGGTTGAAAACTCCAAACAAGCAAGAAGAAGCCTATGAGGCTGAAGAGACTTTTTCTTGTATTGATACAGCTAAATCTATTAACAGTATTCATTGGGGTATACGGCAGGCTAAAGATGCTTATGTTCCCAAAATGTTACAATATGTTAAGATCAAGGAGGTGGTACATGTGTTTTCATTTTTATTTTAATTTTTTTTTATAGAAAACCTACAAAGGAGGAGGTGGGTAGAAAATGGATTGGAACTTGTGTTGGGGGTAACACCTAGAGTGTCTACCCTCGGTGTCTGTATCAGTAGCAAGTGAAATGAATGAATCAAGAGACATAGTGGGTTTATGTTGAGGGGTTGAAGCTAGGACTGGGTCCCTGCTTAAAACCAACATATCTGATGGGGTTGGAGCAGGTAATTACTCACCCCCATAGAAAGTCATTCTGTGGTACTGGACTTCACAGCCATCCAGATTTTTGGTCAGTAAAATATAATGGACTTTCCTTAACATGAGATAGTACAGAGACTGGTACCATTAGTCTCTGTTGAGAAATGTGTTAATGCATCAGGATAAAGATTGATGATATCCACTATGTTTATGATATAATGTTTATCGTTAATAGGAGCCCTGAGAAAGAATTTCTGAAGATGGATGGGTGGAAGCTCCATCCCTTCCTGGGACAGGAAGGTGGTAAGCAGTCTGCAATAACTGCTTCCCTCTTACGGTGGGTGATATGTGACAGGGAGCTCCTGCCACACTTGAGGACTGACTTTTTCTTAAATCTGTTGCAACAGTTTTATTTCTTAGCCTAATCTATTCTTTTCAATTTCTAGTCCATAAGGTTGCTCACCTATGGGCACCCCTTCACTTTCTTGACTATGCTGTAGTGTCCTCTTTAATTTTCCTTTTCTCTCTCAGGTCCTCATACAGGGAGGTTATTGTTGAGACCTCTGAGCTGATATAAAACAACAGGCTGTGTTCCACGTTGTTGGATTTAGTGTGCAATGGCACTATGTCATAAGATACTTTAATGTACTGTATATACCTTATGTGCATAAAACTTGTAAATGTTTATTTATTTATTTATTGCATAAAATATCAGAATTACAACCCTTTGAGTCATAGACTCATTTGTAAAGGCTCCACGTCGGTTACAGGGGTGGAGGGGAACATAATACAGGGATACATAATTAGTAAAGCATTATACATGAAAAGAACACACACTCATTTTGGACAAACAGTACTGGCATTTCTTACCAGGTTCTAACTTAGATTTGCATAGGCAGAGGTGGTCAGTGTTCGTGGCAGCAATTGTTAGAGAAATGGGGGGGCCCACAGTCGTGGGGTCTCTGGAGACCCTGTGTCAGAACTTAATGGGGCTAGGTAGCATATTTAGGAGGGCTGAGCTACCCACAGTTACAGATTGCAAACTCAATTAGGTGGAATTTGAGGCCTGCTTTGAACAGGGAAAAGCTGAGAGTCTGTGTGAGTCGAGGAGGTAGAGCATTAAGCCAATTGGGGGCTCGGTACCAGAACGCTCTTTGACCCATTGATGTCCTACAGAGGGGGACTTGGAATGAGAGTTTAGTAGCGAGGCGCGTATTGCGCCTGAGGGGGGCTGTTTTGATTATGGGGAGAAGACCAAGTGGGGCTTTCTGGAGTTGTATTTTTTTTGCTAGTACGCAGGTGTGGTACTGAAGTCTTTGCTGGAGATTTAGGCAACCGGTCAGGTCATAAAGGTCACATGTATGAGTAAGACGGTCACTGCCTGTGACTAGTCAGCAGGCTTTATTTAGTGCAGTGTTAATGCTGTGTAAAGTGGTGGGTTCTGCTGATCCATATATCGTCATCCCATAATGAATTAGGGAGAGGACAGAGGCGGATACAGCTAGGTGCAAGGCCTGGGGGGGTAAACAGTGTTTAACTCTATAGAGGACTACCACTCTAGTGTTAACTGTGATGGAGAGCAGTTGAATGTGCCTATGGTAAGAGAGAGTGGTATCTAACGTGATACCCGGGTATTTGAAATTCATGACATGCTCAAGGGGGGTTCCATGTGTGTTTTTAATTAGTAGTGCCGAATGGTTATGTGGGCTTTGTCTGTGCGTAAATAACATTGATTTTGTTTTAGTATAGTTGATGATTAGTCGGTGCTCTTCAAACCATGATTCAAGCTCTCCAAAGAAGCCATGTAGAGCATGTTGCAAGGCGTAAGGCTGCTGATGTTTCCAGAAAAGTACCGCGTCATCCACATAGAGAAGCAAATGGCCACTGCAAGCATTGGGAAGGGAGTTTAAAAAGAGGGAAAAGAGAAGAGGGCCGAGGATAGACCCCTGAGGGACCCCCGAGCTCACTGCTTTGTGAGTGGAGATGGTAGTAAAGACTTGTATAGTCTGTTGCTACAAACTAATGTACTGAAGAAGGGCTATGCCATTGCTGAAGGTTATCTGCTACATTTTAAATAAATATCACACAGAGATTGTGTGTTGAACTTGAAGTTCAGTGTCTGGTCCATCTGTTATCCCACAACCCCTCTACACTGCCAACAACACACTACAGGAAAAAATACAGAAGTTCCTTTACCAAACACTACAAGAAATATTACCCACCAAGACAGCAACATGTAGGAGAAAAGAATTGAACTTCAGTGGTTCTACAGCTTTCACTTATGTGTTTTCTTTGGCAGCTACCTGACACTGTTGATTGTGCAGGGCTCTGCACACTATCTCCCTCCTCCACACTACAAAAACTATAGCCAGACAGCCCCACTAAAAATGTAGTGAAACAAACATTAAATATTTCTCTGGCATTTTCACTACAGGCCGATAATAAAATATGTAAGAATTAGCAAGTGTTTAGCATGATTTGGGGACTGTTTTCTCCCACACAACTGCTGCAGCTCATGAGTTATGCAGGGTGCCTCAGAAGTTATACAGTATGAGTGTTATATCAAATGGCACCCACGGGTTGTTACTAAGCATCCTTGGAATCATTTTTCACCAAAAGACTTGTTCCACTAATTCGTAATCACTTCTGAAGCAAATGAATCTGCTTCACTGAAAATAGTGGAATAGCGTTTCACAATTTAAATTCAGAATTGATATAAAAGGTAGAATTTGGGTACAATTTAAAAATGGACAGCTGGCTGTCAGGAGATCTTTATAAACCCTTATGGTACAGATGAAGAACAAATTGCCTCAGCACTGCTTGAAGCAGGAATTCATCACCAGATGGAATTTGGCAATGTACATGACCTAGCCATGGGTATCAGCAGGATTTTAAAAGTGGGGGAAGGGCACATGCCCCCATGAGTGACTTTTGCCAAAAGAGGGGTGCAGGGGATTTGCCCCTGTAAGAAAGTTTTAAGAATTTGGAGGCAAACAATGCATTTTAGAAGAATTTTCTATGAAATCAGCAGCAAAACAAGCATATGGATTTAGTATCTGAAACCCCGAAATACAGCAGGTAGCTTGAACTAGTTAACATACTTAATCTAATTGTTTTATTGACTTAGTCTCATACTCAAAGTGAACACAAAGACAAATAGAAAACACTATTGATTAAAGTATTCTTTTTCTTAAAAAAAATAGGACCTGGCAGGTGGGCCTGGTGGGTTTTGCACCTGGAAGCGATTTTTAAGAATTATGGGAAATGATGCACTTTAGAAGCATGTTCTAGCTAGGCAATCTGCAACAAGACTGGCATAGGAATTTAGCTGAAAACCATGCAATACAGTACGACTTGAATGAGTGAACATATTTATTCTAATTGTTTTATTATTGCCTCGGTCTTATTATCAGGTCGTCATATACAAACCGCACAGAAACTCAGAAAAAAAAAACTGATGAAATACTTTTGATGAATGTCTCTGTTGTGACCTGAGTACAAGAGACAGTGATCTAACACTGAAAATGGAAAACTGCACAAAAGAAATAACAAAGACAACACAGGTTTTGGATGTGATATAGTCTCAAAGTTCAAAAAGGGTCAAACTCAGCACACATAACTGCACTTCACTGAACCTGCCATCAGGAGTTTTTTTTGGTAATGTGAGCAGGAAGCAAAAGATGAATGGGCCCTATGCATCAATGGGGCAGAGTGGATACCTGCACATATCTCTGGCAAGCAACCACTCTGCACCCATTGTGCCACCTTCATGGCCAGCCATAGGATTCACCCATGGGGTGCGCAGCCCCACCACCTGACCATGCAGAGGGAAATGCAGTTGGGGTGGACTGGGGGCATGCCAGGGGTGTGCCTGCACTCAGCAACATGCACAGAGTCACGGAACGCTGGACATGGGGGGCACACAGTACGCTGGGGGAACCCCTGCCATAAGGTCTGCATGCCCCCCCATTGCCTACGGACAGGTGAGGACTGCTGTCCTCCATACTATGCCACCCCAGACCATGGACAGTGAATGGTGGTCTGGTGATGGCCAACTGGGCACTGACCCACCTCTTGTGTTCTGCACACTGCACAGTGGCAGCCATATCTCCATGTCTGTGGATGCAAGGGATCCACTGGTGGGCCTGGTCTGGCATTTCATCGGATGCCCACCTGGTAGATGTATCTTTCCTGTGTGCTCCCCTGCACTGAGGTGGTGGAGCTGCAGACAGTTGGCCAGTGGTTGTAAATACCTCCCATGCACACCTGTCCAATGGTGCACAGCTACACATGTGGGGTATGAGCAGATTCCGTGTACCCCCGCCCCATGGGTGCACAGGGGCCAATATGTCAGTTTGACAATTTGGCAAATCCATCAATGACTTTGTCTGGATTCATTAGTTTTGTTGCCTCACCCTCATTTGCTAATATGGCAAGACCACTTAGTCTGTCCTGACCTACTGTACTGTGTTTCTCAGATATATTTTTATTCTTTTCAGGGCACTGAAGGATCATTCACATGAACACGTAGTGACTGGTATATCAAGTGCAATGGTACGCAATTAGTGGATGCTAGGAAAATTAGCTTGTGACAGTGACTTAAGCAGTAAAGAGATGTTCCACGGACAGTTTTCAGAAAACAGACATTCAATAAACCTTTGCGCTACAATCAATTCCTCTTCAGGAAGTTGTACTCCATAGTGATTGCACATGACAGTTACTTCTGTCATATCTTGAAACAAAGGACTTGTTGGTTTCAAAGCCTAAACTGTTTTCAGTAGGACTACCTCCTCTTTTGAAAATTATGATCTCAATTCTGCAATTATGTTGTCTAAAACGGTAGAAAATTTTAGCTCGGTAACCTGTTTCCCAGGTAACTGGTTGCTGTTCCATAAATCTCCTGTCAACCACATACTGTATGCATCAAAATGAACTGCTAAACAATGGGTATATTGTGGGTGGGTCCTTCCTTCTGTTACACCATCGGGAGCAATGTTAAATGGTACTGCGTGTGCTGTTGCTTCACGGAGCCATTCTTTAACTTTCTTTTCATTTCTGAATGAAATCAGCATATCAATGAATACTTGTACTGCAATGTCAGCACTTGCTAGATCCAGCTCTGCAGTCTGTAGCAGATAGTGGAGTCCTTCTGCGAATCTGAGAATATGATCAAAGAGGAAAAGATGAAATACAGTTTTGAATGACATCATAAAATTGTAGAGGACTCGCACTTTGGGTGCATTTCCATAGTCACAGTGAAACAGAGATAAGAGATTATGGACTCGTACATATGCCTTAGTGCTGTCAGTGTTTTTTTCTGACATCCCCACCCACTGTTGCTCAAAGCTGTGACTTTATCTGTTCTGTCTATCCCCATGTCTTGCTGTATCTGTTTTAGTCTGTCACTGTGTATACAGTTGTTGAAAAGAATGTATGCACGCATTGCAGAAGATAAAAAAAAGACTTTTACTTCTGGAATGCGCTGGCATGAATCAATGAGGGTAAGACTTATGTGCATAACAGTGAACATACACAGCACGAGGGTTGTCCTTTTTGGAAAGCTCTTGAACGTCACTGAGATGGCCACTCATGATGCTTGCACCATTCTATGCTTGGGCAACAAAAATAACATCTGGCTCAAAACTATCAAACATTTTGAAGGTCTCATTAACGGTATCACACAAACCTCTTACATCCAGTTCTGAGACCTTAACAAAGCACAGAAAACATTCAACAGGTGTATGGTTATGAACATATCTCACGCAGATGGTCATTTGCTCCTGACATGAAATGTCACTATCGTCATCAGATAAAACTGATACAAAATTTAGCATTTTTTGCTTCTTGCACAGTTGCATCTGTAATATAGGATGTAGCAGACTGAATCAGACCATTTTGTGACTCTGCTGAGCTATATGTTGCATTTGATGCAATGGAATAATTTACTTGAAGCACCCTGCTAAATGTTTTCATCAAATCTCAAGTCTCCCTGAAATTTCCTTTATTAACACTCTGCTTATCATCATTGTGAACATGGAAAGATAACCCTAGCTGACCCAAATTTAAAATGACTTCGACCAGTCTCTTCATATATTCTCTTTTTTGCAGAATTTCCCTAACCTTGCCCTTGTTTACCTGTATAACGATGTTACTTGTTTCATTTGTGAAATTAAATGCAGGCCAGGCAGCCATCGTACTTCTATGAGTGTGAGTCGATGTGTGCGTTCTGAATTTCTCCTATGTCTTTTTCCAATTTTGAAAGCCACAAACTGTAAATGTTTCATCAGTGCAACCCTGCCTATGCATGAAACATCTACACAAAAGCAGAATGCACTTTGTTTTTCACAGTTGTACTCCACCCAACAGAAATATTTGTACCAGTGATGGCAAAAACCTTTTCTTTTACCTCCATAAATGTTAGTTCTGAATTTAGTTATAGGCTGAGTGGGGCTTTTCTCTTTATTGCCAAGGCCAGTAGGTGGTTTATCACCAACTGAAAATACTGTAAGGGTTGGGGACAATTCTGATTCAATACATGCAGAAATAGAAAGCTGTTCACTGATAAATTCAGTTGTAATGCTGCTAGTTCTGCTGCCTTCACCCTGACATACTGTGCCACTTGTTTGAGCATTACAACCTGTATCTATATCACTTATCAATATGTCTGAGCACATGGTCTCATTCACAGTAGATGATGCTTATGAAGAACTGAATCTAGGCTTTTTGCCAGCTGTTCCCACACTAAAGAAAGAACTTATATAATGACTCATTGTCTCTTTTGTTGTTCTTTACTTCTACCTTCTGCTTAATTCTATTGCACGCCTGTTTATTTTCTAGGCTATACTGTATACCTGAAGGCTGTAGTCTGTCAAGTAATTAGTGACAGTAGGCAAACAAACCCTACCTTTTTATTTTCTGGTGCTATACCCAAAGGCTTTAGGCAATTGAGTAATTACTGATGGTGGGCAAACAACAAACCCTGCCTTTTTTTCTGGGGCTATACCCCAAGGCTGTAGGCAATCAAGTAATTAGTAACAGTGGGCAAACAAGCCATGCCTTTTTAGGGATGCAGTGAGTGGAGCCCTGCAGACCTCTTGCTTTCAGAAAAAGTACTCCTGCATTCCTTGTGCATGCACAATGTACTGGAGTGACAAATAAAGTCTTCTCTGCCTCGGAACACTTCGCGCTCGCACTTTCTTTTTTTTACATAAGGTGGTCAGCTGTCTGTAACCAACATTTTCCCAACAACAACCTCCCCAATCATCCATATCAAGTGACAGTATGGGGATCCCAGCCATACAAGTGCCAGAAGCAGCCACATGCCATCCCCTGGTGAATTGGTGACAGTGGTTTCTCCCCCATACATCAGAGAGTGAGCAAGAGACAGTCATTAATGTACGGCAGTGTAACGTTTGGATTCACACTGTGTTTCTAGCTAGGATCCTGACCACATGCAACAGTGTTCAGTGGTACAAACCGTGTTCTTTCAACAGAGAGAAACCCCAGTACTTCCCTCAACAAAGGATGTCAGGAAAGAGAGCAGGGAACAGAGAGACTGGTTGAGAGACACAGGAATATGGAGGCGGGGAGGGGGACTGAAGAATAGAGGCAGCAGCTGAAGGCATGGTCTGTACACAGAGAGAGAGAGAGAGAGTGACAGACTGAAAAATGCACCATATCCCCTGCTCTCTGTTCACAGTGCATGAGACTATGAATAGCAAGACACAGCAGACCCAATGTACAGGTGACTGTGCAACAGTGACAATCATCACTTGTATTATTCGTCAGGACTCTCATGTTGACTAGCGGGTGGCGAGGATACACTTCATGATCCTTGGTTGTCAGGTATAGCGTCCGCATTCTCAGTGGCAATATCTCACACAACACAAGCCATGAGGAAACAGAAAATGAATTTCAAAGAGGTTTTGCAATTCATCAGTGTATTTATGTCTGGAAATAAAATGTTTATATGTTTCAGACCTTTTTTTTTAGGTTTAGTTACTTTTTTTTCTCATTTGAATACTAAGCAGGCAGTATAGCACAGCGGTTAAGGGCACTGATCTGCAAACCTGGAGACCTGGGTTTAAATTCCATTGGCCCCCACTTGCATACTGTGTGACCCTGAGCAAGTCACTTAACTTCCTTGTGCTCCCACCAGATCACACCAGGAAATAAGCTCTGGCTTAGTGTGCCTTTCCTGGTTAAACAACAATTTCCCCCTTACTCCAGTGTTTTCTTGATTAGCGCATGCAGTGAGAGTATCTCATTCAAAACAATGACATAAACTCCCTTCTTGCTTCCACTGAAACTGGTTCAATATGCAGTGTATGCAGACCTAGTAAATACACTGAACTGGATATAATTCTGTATTTCTTTTATTGATTTTTACTGATGTTGCATCAGCTTTTTATTTGCATAGCTGAAATAATTGATGTTTTATTTTACTTCCACTATTTTTACTGCCATTTGAATGCTCCCCCAGATCTGACAAACATACAGTCACAGATTATGACACACCTAAATATAATATTGTTCTGTGCAACATATTCAAGATAAAATCCTTATTTAGCAATGAATGACACTATTTATGAATCGAGTAATGTGACAACAGTATTCCCATAATCAGTCATTAGTGCTACATCCACCTGAACAGAAATGAGTAGACAATACTAAAAGGCATGAGGTCGTAATGTCAAATGACAATATAGCACAGCAATATACTGTGCTGCCAATACAGTGCAGTATATTGCTAACTTGATTAATGCATGTATTGCGTGGGGGCTCAGCCCAGAGCCCCCTACACCCCCCGTTATGGGGCTGTGCAACCCGAACCCTTCAACTTTAATAACCAACTCTGGGGGTGGAATTAACACTTAAAATCACACAAAGTGCAAAAAATAAAACAATTCCATGCATCTGGGACTGGGAATCGAAACCCCGTCCATAGACACACTGCCTCCCTTGCTGCAGGTGGCTTATCCTGTCAAGCCATGGCAGCTGCTCACCAGCCCCTCCTCCCAGCAGAGGTCCTTTTCTCTGCCTGGGAACAGTGGAAGGATGCACTACTGTGCATACACATTTTTGTGGTTTTGCATCCACTCACTCTTCCTGATCGCACTGTTAGTGTTGCGTGATTTTGACATCAACAACAGTGCATGTGAGATACTGACCCTGTAGGATACTGAAATTATACTGATATAACATATAATTACACTAGGTTTCATGAAGAAAGAATGTGTATTGTGTTGCCCTTTACCAATGTTGATTGTCAGCTGTTTCATTGCTGAAGCGCCACAAAATCTGCACTGTAACAGATGTTCATTCTCGATGTTTAATTATTTAACAAAATACATCACAAGCAAATATCCAGATTCATGGTGTGCAAATTAACATTGCACTGCAGATAACATGATAACTGATCTGAAAATCTGGCGACAGAACAGTATAATATATGTATGTCACAGTATACTAGGTATACATGTGTGTTTGTGGGATTGGGGCACAAGGGGTGGGGCTGCATTTAAACAAAAGTAAAAAAAGAGAAAGTACATAACACATTAATCATTTCAACTATGTAAATACATATCAAATGCAAAATCAGTTTCTTCAACTAATTAGTACTGACTTTATAACAGTACAAAATTTAAAAGTAAAAAATACATAATTATATGCAATTCAGTGTGTTCACTAGATCTGCATACACAGTGCACTGAATCAGTTTAATGGGAGCAAGAAGGAGTTAGAAGGGAATTATTTAAGTTGTTTATTGAATGAGAAACTGGCACTGAATGCTGCTAATCAAGACAATGCTGGATTATTCAACTGAAACATAAAATAATGAACAGAAATTAAAAAAAGAAGAGTGACTCAACCTAAGAAAAGGTCAGAAACATACAGTACAAGCATTTTATTTCCACACATAAATACACTGAGGAACAGCAAAACCTCTTTGAAATTAATTTCCTATGTATTTGTCAATGCTGAATGTTTCCTGAAATATCCACTTAACCTGAAATTCCAAGGTCCTGTGAAGTTCTGAAATTAGAAGCAGTGGTTTGAAAAAGGAAAGTACACAGTTGCAGAAATTCTGCCTACTTTATATTTGTTAAATGACACCTCAGTGCCGAAAATTGAAGATACACAATGCAAAAACAACTTTAAAACCATTTTTTAAAAATAAAATGATGTGATGTGACCCTTTAAGTCATAGCATCTTCACTGTAGCTGAAGTGCATGATTGTAACATGCATCTGAAATGCACCTCAAAATGTTGCTGGTATTTTCCTTTCCTAAAACCCCTTCTTTGTTGAAGCTATTTGTGCTGTTGCAGATTATCCAGTTAGCTCACCACTCACTAGCTTAACCTAAATCCGATGTGCAATGTCTTAATAAGGTTGTCTGGAGTTCAAGTGCAAACCATACCAACGAATTTAAGTAAACACATCTGCATACCCTACAAATGCTATCAGGGTTTTTTTTTCCCTTTCCATCATTAAAGTGCAATGGAACTGCTGTCCCTGTTCAGAACAAGTTCCAAGCTATAAAAAAAATAATAATACTGTCAATTGTATTCCCTATCTGACAGCTCTCTGTTTGATTACTTTTCTTTGCCCCATCTCTTTATCCATTATTATATGTGAATAACCATTTCCATTCTCACAGGTGATTCTCTTCATTGATTTTCAGTTTTGCAAATGAGGCATGAGCCCTTATCACAGTAAAGACGTCCTTACAGTTGATGTCAACTGCTGCTTCTTGTGTGTTGTAAGCAGACTTCAAATGTGAAGTACTGTTATGATATAAACAAGCATTTGTTAATGCTGAATGATGTCTCGCTGGCATTGACATTGGTAGTGCAGGAGTTAGAGATGCATAAGAAGAATGGCAGTGAAGTATTGAACTGACACCAACCTCACCCCCCACCCTGAGGAGACACATTTTCACCATAGGCATTTTGGGCCTCCCCTCATGAACAGTGGCACTGTGATTGTGTAAATCTGTCCCAAAAGTTGATTTCTCACAGCGACCACGCCATTCTGTGCCACAGGTGTGAAAACACATTTTGGGCAGGATGTGAAAATAGACAGCTATACTGTTCATTAGGAGATGTGAAAAAATGCCAGTATTGAAAATCTGGCATGAAAATATTGTAAATTTGTGAAGTTACAAGGGTGAGTGGAAACCGCGCAACGCGCACTTGTAACACCGTCATTTTATGGACTTTTGTCACCAAATTTTTAACATAGGCATTTTAGGAACTCGGCTCATGACCAGTGTCACCGTCATTGTCTCAAACTGTGCTGAAAACTGATTTTGCACAGCAACCCGCACTATTCTGCACTGGACGTGCGAAAGCACATTTCAGCCAGGATATGTAAAATGACAGCTGTACTGTTCATAAGGAGGTGTGTAAAAATGCCAGTGTTGAAAATCTGGAGTGCAAATATTACAAATTCACAAAGCTACGCGCGTGCGTGGGAACTGCATGACACAAGCTCATAAAACAGACATTTTTTTAGATTTTTTCATCAAATTTTGCAACATAGGCTTTTTGAGAGCCCACCTCATGAAGAGGGGCACTGTCATTTCATTAATTGGTCCCAAAAGGTGATTGCACACAGTGACCACAAAATCACCTTTCGGGACTGAATAACGCCTTGACAGTGACTGAATTCATGAGGAGGGGTTCCAATAACCCCAAGTTGAAAATGTGGTGCCAGAATACCCCAAAATGCCCAAGATATGCACCAAAGTTGAAAAAGCCCTATTTATGCCATTATACAGCTTACCAGCATTTCTTCAGCTTGCAGTCAGCTTTGAAGAGTGCAGACGTGTTCCCATTCCACTGAAGATTGTCGAGCCATGCTCCTGAGGTGAAGTATGGGGGGTGGGAGACAGGGTATGCAGAGGGTGGGTGAGGGTTGTGGGAGGCCACCAGAGTCAACGAGGGACCGTTTTCTGCTTTACAGGTTTTAGAAAAACAAAAAAACCATCACAGGATGTTTTTTTCTTTTACAGGGCCATTTTGCATGCTGGGGTGGGCTCCCAGTGTGCCACCTGAGTGTTTGTTTTGGGGGGTTCTATAGCCGACGGGGGATTGAGCAGGGTTGCATTATGCCGATGGGGAGTGAGTTCCCCCATCTGCAAATGAAGTGGGTTGGGGCACTCTGCGGCGGCATGCTGCCATGTTTTGTAAACTGATCACCAAGAAAGGCACGTTGCTGCATGAGAAGCTTGGCTCTCATTGCAGTGGACCTTTCCTTAGATCTGGTGGCCAGTTTACATGTTGAGGGTGTCGGCGCCTGCAGCTGCCTTTTTGGGGAATGAGGGACGCACCTACTGATGCATGCCCTGCATTCTCCCACAGTGACTGCACCTCCAAATCTGCTACTACAGCAATATATTGGTTGTGCTAGTGCAAGCCAACATAAAAAGGGAGTAAATTCAGAGATGCAAACAGTAAAATACTTGAATGAAATTAAATAGCACGTATAGTGGTCCCGGTTTATTAAAGGACAGGAGACTCACTTTGGGGCAATCAGCATGATTAACAAAAAAAGACTAAAAACGTGACTTAAGTACGAAGTACAATGTCAATCTATTTAAATTCTGTCAGAATGATTTAAGACACCATCACTGTGTCAGCATGGAAGCTGCTTAGAAAATTAAAAAAAAAATTATAATTTAATAGTAGCTAGTTGTGGCAAACTAAACAACTATTAAAAACTAGTGGCTCCATGATCCTTCAAAATGTATGCCACTGAAATGGTGCTTGGATATTCAGTTTTCTTCCTCACAATGTGAGTGTTAGTTGCAGTTTGATTGTTGGCACTAAGATTTACAAGTAAATTCAGGGTTCTTGCAGATGCTGTCTGTTGTATGCTATTGAAATGAACACCCCCAATGTCTGACAAAGTTTTGCATTTAAAACTGTTCAAAGTAAAAGGAGTAAACTCTTAGGTAATGGAGAAAAGCAAATAAAAATGCTTTACGCTTATATTTCTGGAGTATTTTTCTCCATTTTATTCTTCTCTTTCCTATTCCTTTTCCCTTTTTGGTATTGGGAAGCAGATGCTTACTGTTCTATATATAACCACTTTTTATAATTGAGTACCTATACTTGTCATTTCAGGCGAGCGTCATTAATTTGAGAGGTCCTTTATAGTACTACAGAGACTTTTGCTTTCCAGCACTTAACTTTGTGCTAATTGTCTTTTACTTTCCTTGGTTTTCAATTGATACTGACAAGCAAAGGCATCTCTCCAAATAAATAAGTACTTTTTCACAATTGTGCAATTATGCTAGTGCTGTGCAAAATTGAAAAATTTCACCAGATGAAAGAGTATGCATAATTTCACAATGATGCAAAATTTTTTCACCCCTAGCAAAATGTAATTTCGCCTTGGATTTCGATTTCATGTAATTGCAAAATTTCACGTAAAATGCTTTGACCGACCAATTTCGCCCATCCATGCTTAAAATTTCACCTTGTGGTGGAAATTTCTCCATTGTAACTTTTGATTTTGCCAGCAGAATTGTGCTCCAAAAGCAAAATTTGCAATTCATTGTGGGTAAATAGGTCAAATATCACATGCAGGTTGTTTAGAGCACAGTCTATTGCCTGTCGAGTCGGAGAGCAGTCTGTTGTGGTGCATCACAGCCTATAAACCATTTTAAAACTTCTCAAAAACTTGTTTTTGAGAGCTAGTTGCTCCAAAATATACAGTTTGTTCCTAGCGATGCTAGGGAACATTTTCTAATTTTGTTGATTTTTGCATAATACTTAGTTTAATTTGTTTTTAGTTTTGCCTTTGTCTGTGAAGGAGTTGAGTGTGGTAGAGTATGTGTGTAAAACCAGTGCAGGATATTTCTAGCCTTTTAGAAACAGATTTCTCACAAATTGTAAGTGATTTACTGTTATTTCTTTGAAGCCTTTATATTTTTGTTGGTGTTCTACTTATTTGTATTAATTTTCCTATATCTTGATGAGTATTTTTTTTTCTCTGAAAAGTTACTCCTGTCTGAGAGTTCCTGCTCCTGTTAGCCTGAGTCATATACCATTCTTCTGCTTTTAGTTGTGAATTCTAAAGTTTTGAACACACATTGCTGATCCCTTATTTTTGTTGTTGTTTGTTTTGTTTGTGGTCAGTTCTGTCTGCTGTTAACTTCTGTCACTTAAACTGTAAAAAGCAACATTTCTATATCTTTTGTATGGAAACTTGAGTACTTTTAGTTGATCACCTGAACTTGTTCATATACAGTTTCACTGCTTTGGTGAATTGCTCCCCTGCATTTTATTGCTGGAGCTTGCCTTTGCATTGCAGTGTTCCTCTTTTACTTTATTTTGGTTACCCTTTCCCTGTTACTGCATTGTTTACTACCTGACCTGCGCAATATAAAAAACAACATATTAATATAGTAGTTGTCAAGAGATTGCTGATCTCCTCCATATTGTTGTAGACACCTTTGTTTGTCAATGTTATATGGTTTTCTCTGCCCTTATATAAAAAAATGTAGTAGTAAATACTAAAACATTACGTACTTACGTTGTCCAGGTACAGGTGATCTGTATTGAAAATAGCTTACCTGTGCCCATTTTCCCTGTATTGCTTTAATTCCTGTTTGTGAAAATAAAAAAAGTTACCCTTTTTTGTTTTTACTAGAATAGGCTATCATATACTATATTAGTTGTAAAGGGTGCTGCTACCTGTCCCACTTGTGTTTGGACTTGGAAGGAAGCCAGTACTGCAGGTGTGGTGTTATTCACACAGTTAGTAATACATCCTTTCTGTATATACTCTCAGAAAAGGCAAAGCTCTGAAGCAGCAGCACATAGAAATGCTTGGTAAGAGACAGTCCAGTACAGGGCAGAAACATACCAGGGGGGATGAGGCAGCTAAGAAATCTGTTGAGGAAAGTACAATTTCAGTTCCAGTTCCTCAAAGAAGTGAAAGCACGCATACATCTGCATCAGTGTCTTCTGTGGGCTCTGGCGGTATGGCAGGTACCAGTAAAGGAGTTGTTTGAAGTACTGGCATACACATGTATCAGTTTTTTAAGGTCACAGCTGTTGCATCCATGCTGGTGGAGGATGATGATAGTGAGAAGAAGGGAGACACTGACACAAGCATAGGAACAGTGGTCCAGGAGGAGGAGGGTGATAAGTCTGTCGGTGTGACTGTTCCTGGTCCTGCTGGAGTTGGTGATGATAGTGTTCAACCAAAGTCTGATAATCCTGGAAATAGGGATAGTCAGGACCCTGAGGTGATGGTTGTAGAGAAAGAAAAATGTGCCATGCATGAAGACAGTGATAGGGAGGAGGAGGAGGAGGAGGAGGACAAGGACAGCACTGGCGCTGATGACGACGACTGGGATGATTCCACATGGAAGCCTGAGTTTCAAAAGGTCAAGTGTGATGTAGGCCAAGGCCATTTGTATACATAGCCCGTGGGTCAGACAGTCAGTAAACCAATCAGCATTCCCCCAAGCAGTCCAGTCAACCCCCTCCCAAAAGTAGTCTTATGGAAATGATGAAAGCAGACAAAAAAGCAAAAACTTCCACACCTGTTTCTCAGCTCTCCCAGTCCTACCAGCAGCATGTTAAGTCCAGAGGTCAAAAATCCCTAGTTTGGGACTCTTATGTGCTTGATCCAGCTGAAGAGACCATAGCGATATGTCAACTGTGTCAAGCATGTGTTAGTCGGGGAAAAAAGGGAAGCCAAATAGGCACCGGTGGCCAACACGCCCATTTGAAAAATGAGCACCCACTGCGATGGCAGCAACACCAGAAGGTTGCCAGAGCTGTTGATGGGATCTCCCTCTGCAAGTTAAATGTAACAGAGCAGTTCAATACAGCAGGAAGATGGAGGGTAGAGTGGGTCGGTGGAGGAGGAGGAAGAGCGATCCTTTGGTCTGTCGAGTAGTGGGCATAGCAGTGGAGGCACTACTCCCAGTCCCTTGACTCAGAAAAGTACACCCCCACACCCAAAATCAACCAAAATAGCTGGTTTCATGTAGTCTGCACAGCCCCAAGAGTCAATTGTTACCCCTAAAAGAGCAACATTGGTGCAACAAGTTGAGGCGTTTTGGTCAAACAGCCCCAAAGATGCAACCCACTCTGAAGAACATCCTTGAGCGGCACACAAAGTACCCCCCCAATCATGCTGCTGCATGTGAGTTAAATACTGCCATGGCTGAAATGCTGGCCACCAATCTGTTGCCATTCTTATTTGTGGAGAATGCTGGGTTCTGCAGGTTGATGGCCTGTGCCTGTCCCAAATGGTAGGTTCCCTCATGAACCTATTTCTCTAAGCATGCCATGCCAGAGCTGTACAGTAAAGTAGCTGATTCCATAAGACATTCAGTAAAGCATAGTGCATCAAAATATATCCATCGTTGCATGGATATGTGGATCAGTGGACAAACAGCAGCAAGCTTGTATCTATGCATAGCAACACACTGGGCACAGGTACCTGGGGTGGTAGTTGACTTTGGGCCTTGCAAAACCTGCCTGAATCAAAATTGCGGTGGTAGCAACACCCCTGGAATTTGGCAACATGCAACCCTGAGTATGCGAAGTGTTACTGGTTCTCACATGGGTGAGAAAATGCTTAATGTTCTACTGGACGAGATTGATGAGTGGCTATACACACAGTCGCTTACAGCAGGATACATCGCAAGTGATAATGACTCCAATGTAGTGAAGTGCAGTAGCAATGGTGTTTTTTTCAGGGTACCCTGCCTGGCTCACTGCCTTAATTTTGTTGTACAGCTGTTTCTAAACCATGTAGACATTAAGGAAACTGTCACTGTCACCTGTTGCATCTGTGTACACTTCGACTGTTCTGCAAAAGCTCGTGACCATCTGCGTGAGCTACTGCACAATAACCACCTGCCTCAGCACCGTATGAAGCTTGAGGTTGTGACCAGGTGGAACTCCATGCTGTACATGATTGACCAGCTGTATGAACAGCATAATGCTGTTTCAGAATACCTGCTGGTGCACACCACACATGACAATGCTGGAGTGTCCATCACTCTAACAACAGAGCAGTGGCACCAAATGGATTTGCTAATTCGCATTCTCCATCCATTTGAGCATGCTACACAGGCAGTGAGTGGGGACACTGCTTGTATAAGTCAATCCATATCCCTCATATGTGTGCTGAGGCAGACATTGGTTAATGTCTGACACCAGAAGGAGGCAAGTGGGGATCATAGCAGTTGTAATCTAATGGAGCACATGCCTCACGTGCTGGACACAAATACTCAAATATCTGGCATTGTACAGTTGGATGAATTTGCAATCACTACTGTGTTTGATCCATGCTACAAACATGGCCTGCCTTCTATAATTGAAGGAGGTCATAAGCGAGTGCAAAATTTGACATAGAACCTCATTAGACGGGTATCTACTGTACAGATGAAAAAGACACATAAGCACATAAGCCATGCACTGCACAGAAAAAAGGTGTTGCTACCACCACCAGCAGCTCACAGGCAGCCCAATCTGACAAAATGGGCAAGGTACAGCAGAAAAGTAATCCCATTTGGGATGTTCTCTGTCAGGGGGGAGCTGAAGATATGGAAGAAAAGGAGGAGGAGTCAGATGAGGCAGCTGGACTCAGGGCAGCAGAATGAACGGTGGAGGCTACATGGCTTACACAAAGCACCTTGCCATTACTGATTAGCCATTGCAGTACTGGAGCAGCAAAGTGACTGACTGGCCAGCACTAACATCAGTTGCTGTGAAATACCTGAGCTGCCCACCATCCAGTGTCAGTGTGGAATGAGTGTTTAGTTTGGCTGGGGCCATTGTGCATGACCACAGGACCAATTTGTCACCCAATTAAGTGTCCATGCTAACATTCATCAAAATAAACGAAGGTACATTCCACATAACACAGTGATGTCAATGGTGTTGCCACACAAACTGTCTCCATGATGATGATGATGATGACAATCCCTTTACTAAGGCATCCACCAGCAGTGAGGTGGACGAAGCAGCAATGCTGACTGAATTTCCACCTGGTGACAACTCCAGTCTTGAAGACTGCGAGGGCTGCTTCTTGGAGGATGTGGAAGTGAAACAAGACTGAAATTACTGGAAGCCCCCCCCCCCGCCGATCCCAACCAATTCCAGCTAAGTATACTGTTGTAAATTATTGGATCTATCTAGTATTGTGTTTTTTCATGGTTGTGATAACTGCTGCAGTGTTAATCAATGTCATTTGATTACCCTCATTCTAAACTGTTGTTTGGTCCCCACCCTTTATAAAGCAGCAGCAGTGAAATTACCATAACCAATACACATTTTGCATGATTATACAGTTAAAATGTTTCCCTGCCAAAAATATCAAGATACACATTTTACTTTTCATTTCAACTAACCCCATCTTAAAGAAAGATATGTTGTCTTGACGTCTTTAAAAGTGCCCATGCTGGCGCCTGGCACATGCCACACCCATTCCTCTCCTCCTGCCAGACCACTGGACATGTCCATGCACTCCATGCAAAAAATAAATATTTTCTTCCACTTACTATCCACAACATGTTGAAGAACCCTCCTAGTACAAGTAGAGTATGAATGTAACACGCTCATTCAATCGTTAACAACAGTTGAACAGATTTTGCAAAATGGTGAATGGCGGCCATCATTAAAGATGCGAGTCATTAATTAAAACATAATCATCATAAAAAAGGCTTAACAACATCCAATTCCCCCCAAAAGGTTAATTATAAGTAGTATGATAGTACTTGAACAGAAACTGTGATGATCCCTATGGGGAGAGGTGTTTGCTGCTTGCAGTTTGGCTTTTAGCTTTTCCTAAGTGCTGCAACTCTGCCACCTCAAATGATTAGACAAGACATTAGCCCCCTCCACATAATTGCTAAACACCATCTCCACCATCCATTTCCATATGTACTTCCTCCCTGGATGTACTGTTTACTCCTAATGAAACCAGTGGCCTACATTGCGAGTTCAAGCAACCCGCTCTGTCTTCCACACAACAGCTCCTGCAGGGCCTGGATGTAGTCATCACACAGACACGGGATGAAAAGTCACTAGTGGAAAATGACCTAAGTAGGAACAATGACAGGAAACATGATGAATACTTGTCCATCTGCATAATACCTGGTGTTAGCAAGCAAATTAGAAGCAGAGAGAAAAAAAATATATATACTTACCATAACCCGTGAAATTAATTAAACTGTGGAAATAGCCCCCAAGCCCAGAAGGAACATGCAGGGTGGGGCACATGAAGCATAGCAGTAGGCATTTGGATTCCACATTCCCCTTCCTCTAACAGTATTGCATACCTGGAAATAAGGTAAAAAGAAGAACGTATTTTGAAAATTGTTAAAAGTTCCACCACCCAACCCCCTGAAACCCCCTTTCCCCAACCGAAGACCATACAAAATGAAGAAATACTTGCCTCAGAGACTGTCTGTGAAACTAGAACAATTGCACAAGTAAATGAATCGCCCACATCTTATCATAGAATCACGGAAGTGGCCCATCTAGTCTGCCCTTCCCCCCCCACACCTCTCCCTCCCTGCCAGCCCCTGCCCTTCCCCGATACTCAGCCCCATATGCTTGTCCCATGCCCTCATGAATTCTTCTACTGATTTAGGCCCCACCACTCTGTCTGGTAGTCTGTTCCAGGGTTCTACCACCCTCTCTGTGAAGAATTACCCTCTCACATTGCCCCTATATCTTTTTCTTTGCAGTCTGAGGCTGTGCCCTCTAGTTTTGACCCCTCCTTCCTCTTAAGTAAACACTCTTCTCCCACTTTATTGAGCCCCTTTACATATTTAAAAGTTTCAATCACATCTTCCATTTCCCTCCTTGTCTCTAGTGTGTACAGATCCAGCTCCTTACACCTCTGCTCGTATGACTTTCCCTGCATACCCGTCATCATCTTGGTTGCCCTTTTTTGAACCCTCTCCAATGCATCTATATCCTTGCAGAGATGAGGCCTTCAGAACTGAACCCCATACTCCAGGTGTGGCCTCACCATGGCTTTGTAAAGGGGCAAAATTAACTCCCTCTTTCTGCTAGTAATGCCCTTGCCTGTGCATGCCAACATTCCATTGGCCTTTCCCACTGCCAGGCTACATTGGATTCCTACCTTAAAGTTTGAGGATGCATTGTTCATACCCTCTCTTCAGTGGATCCTCACCTTGGATGCCTTGGGGATAGGCTGGGGTACTCATCTAGGTTCTTACTGGACTTGGGGGATATGGGTTCCACTCAAGGCTCAGCTGCACATCAATGTTCTTAAGATGAGAGCTGTCCTCTATGGTCTGTGGGCCTTCCAGTCTCACCTGTCCCCTGGCTCTCTGCTAGTGCAGATAGACAATGTCAGTGTAGTTCACTACATCAACAAGCAAGGAGGCACCCATTCCTACCCTGTGTGCTGTGAGGTGATCAGAGTTTGGTACTGGGCTCAGGAGCACAGCCTAGAGCTGTTGGCTGTCCATGTTCCAGCTGTCCAAAATGTCCTGGCAAGCGAGCTAAGTCAGTCACAGTCTAGAAAGCACAAATAGTAACTGCTTACCTCAGTAGTAGAAGACCTGTTCAACATGTAGAGTCACCCAGAATTGGACCTTTTTGCATCCCCACTCAGCACAAAACTGCCACTTTTCTGCTTGTGCACTCCAGGGCCTGGAGTTTTCTGGCAAGATCCATTGTTCCCCTCATGGAAAAAGTGGTTCCTTTATGCCTTTCCTCCCTTTCCTCTGATTCAGATAGTGCTAATCAAGCTCCAGATAGAGGGTGCAAACCTGATTCTGGTGGCTCTCTTTTGGTCTCCGCAGATTTGGTTTTCACTGTTGCAACAGTTGGCAGTAGAGCCTCCAGTGCCCCTTCCCCTGTGCCCAGGCTTGCTGTCATAGGAACAGGGGACTCTTCTCAATCTGAACTTCTGGTCTCTTCACCTGTATGCCTGGCTTCTGAAGAAGTAGCCATTGCCAGGTTTGGTGTCTCAGCTAATGTGGCTGATATCCTGGTGGCCTGCAGGAAGCCTTTCAACAGGGTGACTTATTCCTTGTCATGGGAGTGCTGTGCTTTGTGGACAACTTCCCATCATCTGGATCCCTTTACCTGCCCAGTGAACCACATTCTAAAGTGCTTGCTGACCTTGTCCAATGCTGGCCTGAAGTATTCTTTGCTAAAGGTGCACTTGTCTGCCATATCAGCCTTCCGTGTACCCATTAAGGTTTCTACAGTAGCCCAGTTGGACGTGATCTGTATCTTTCTGAGAGGCATACTGCACTTAAAGCCTCCCATCCATAACCCAGTCCTGGCCTGGGACTTAAAGTTTGCTTTGGAGAAACTTACTTTGGCTTCTTTTCATCCTGCTGTGACTTGCAAGCTATGATTTCTGTCATGGAAAGCATTATTTTTAGTTGCTATTACCTCTGCTCTGAGGATTTCCAAGCTACAGGCATTCATGTGTGAGCAGTGCTGTTTGATTTTCCACAAAGACACGAGTGTCTTTGCATACCAGTCCTAAGTTTCTGCCAAAGCAGGTGTCTTGAGCAGCAGCAGCAGGTGCAGGTAGTAACACCACCGGAATTCCTGAATCTTGACAAAAGCAAAAAGAACACAATTACTATCAAACTCAGACATCCAGACTTCAGTAACCTACCCCAGTAATGAAAAAATAAATACTTACTGTCTATGTTGGGAAATTTGGTGCATTCCAACATCCCAGATGTAAATCCTGGCCTGTCATAATGATGTAATCCTCAGCAAACTGAAAAATAACACAAAAGCAGTACAAATATATTAGAGCTCAAGACGTCACAATACCAACCCACCAACACCCTTCTCTTGAACAGAAAAAAATATATAGACAGATACTTACGTGTGCAGCAGCAAAAGTGTGGACTCTGTGATGATGATCCATCAATCAGCCAAAACATTACTTCTCATGGCAAGTTGGCAACTAGTCAGAGCAACAGGCAACAAGCTACAGCAGCACCCCAAAATCTCATTCCCTCCACACCATACAAGTTACAGTCACAGAGTCAACATAGCCAAACAGGACAGCAGCACTGAGAAATGATAATTCTACATTTCTCAGTTGATTGAGAAACCAGCAGCAGGAGGAAGCAACTGCAAGTAGCAGCACCATTTTGCAGGAGGAATTAATTTTCTCAGCATGGCACTCCTTTTGGCTATTTCATAATTCCCACAATAATTGTATCTCCCTTCTCTCACAATTTTGCTATGAGGTTTTTCTGGACTTACTGTAAATGGCCTGTTCTGCACTTGTGGCAACAAGATTCAGCCTGAAATTCTTTGTAAACAGTGGACAAAGCAACATTGTAAGTCCAGGTGGTGGAAGAGCAGTATATAACATCATGACTGACAGCAGATTTCTGTCTAAATTTTATGTAACATTTTTCATGTAACATTTCTGGACTTGTACAGCCTGTTCTGCACTAGCAGCAACAAGATTCAGCCTGGAATTCTTTGTAAACAGTGGCCCAAACAGCATGTTTTGGTTCAGGAGATGGCAGGGCACCATATAGCATCATAACTGAGGGCAGATTTCTCTCTGAATTTTATATAACATGTTTCATGTAATATTTCTGGCCTTGTTCAGCCTGTTCTGCAAAAGCGGCAAAAAAATTCTGCCTGAAATCATTTGCAAACAGTGGCCCAAACAGCATGTTTTGCTCCGGGAGGTGTGTGTGTGTGTTGGGGGGGGGGGACCATATAACATCATAACTTGAGACCAGATTTCTGTCTCAGTTTTATGTAACATTTTTCATGTAACATTTCTGGACATGTACAGCCTATTCTGTACTAGCAGCAACAAGATTCAGCCTGACATCCTTTGTAAATAGTGGATAAACAGCATGTTATTGTCTGGGTGGTGGCAGGGAACTATATACCATCTTGACTGAGACCAGATTTCTGTCTCATTTCTACGTAATATTTTTCATGTAACATTTCTGGACTTGTACGGCCTGTTCGGCACTAAGGGTAACAAGATTCAGCCTCAAATCCTTTGTAAACAGTAGACAAAACAGCATGTTTTGGTCCGGGAGGTGGGGGGAGGCACCACATAACATCCTGACTAAGACTAGATTTCTGCGTAAATTTTATGTAACATTTTTCATGTAACATATTTGGACTTGTACGGCCTGTTCTGCACTAGTGGCAACAAGATTCGGGCTGAAATCATTTGTAAATGGTGGACAAAACACCATTTTGTTTGTTCTGGTGGTTGCAGGGCACTATATAACGTCATGAATGAGAGCAGATTCATGTCTCAATTTCTTCCTGCTTTTTTCCTGTCATGTTTCTCATCATAGCATGCCTGCTTGGCAGCAAGAGGCTGTGTTAAACAGTGGCCCCAGTGCTCATTTGGGACTGGGTGGTGTTGGTGGGGCACTATAAAACATCATCATGACCAGAGGGGAGGGACACAAAGTTAACATTTATGGGTGGCAAGACCAGGGGACACATGTTGCTAAGCACAAAGAGCACGAAGTAAAAGTGCTTATGTTTCTATGATTGTTGTGTATGTATTCGGACTGCTGCTGCACACAGCCAAAACAACTGCCACAATCCCACACAACATCACAAAGCTTTGAGAAAAAAATTCTGTTCATAGGAACAAATTACAGTACTTGACATTTGTGGCTAGGAGGAGGAGGAAACATATAAAGAAGGAATAACATAAAACAAGAAGAAAGGTACAGAGTTTATGGGCACAGTACTACAACAGGAGGGACATGCAGGGTCAGGGCAAGGGTATTTATATGAGAAGGGAAAGGGAGGGAGCAAATACATTACATAAGAAATTACACACAAAACCACTGGACAAGAAAAAGAAACAAGAGGATATAGAAGAGGAAGAGAACAGAAATATTGTTTTTTCTTTTTTGTTTTTTTCTTATTTTTTAAGGGGTGCAGATGAGGTAGAGTGAGAGTAACAAAGGAGAAGAAAAAGAAAAGAAAAAAAAAATAGGCGCTGCGCTGCCTCCAGGCCGTCAAAACTGACTTGACACAAGACCTTGGACTTTGGGCCATTATGCACTTCCACCAGGGCCACCACCACCACCCCCCATGATGCAGCTCCACCAGGAGGTTCAACACTTTCTTTTGGTCCTCCATTAGTTTTTGGAGGTCCCCCTGACCTCCTGACAGAACTGGTCCAACTCCTGGCAGACACCTTGCACCTCAGTGTGCACCACCGCCATCTCACGGCGCATGGCCTCCCGGTCTTCCATGCTGACCGGACCTGGGGGGGGGATGCTGCAGGCTGTGATGAAGAATGAGCAGCATGGTGGTGCTGGTGGGTGTGTGGTGCATTACTGAAGCTGGATGGTCCTGCTGCCTCTGAGTCCTGTTGTTGCTGTGTCCTGCTGGACCTACGGCACCCCCTAGGCCATTGACTGCCTTCCTTCTGTTCATTGCCTGCTTCCCCTTGCTCATCACTGCCTCCTGCTGCTGCAGACACTTGCTGTTTTACAAACCACTCTGCAATGTGGTGATGCTGCAGATGGCTCCTTTGACCACTGGTCCCAAAGTGGGACCCTTGTTTTTCCTGCCTAACATTGCTGCCACAAAGGTTGCATATGGCAACAGTGTCATCTCCAGCATTTGTGGTAAAAAATGATAACACCACTGAGAATCTGTGAGAGGGGGCATCAGCTGATGTCCTGGCAGAGGCCTCAACAACATCCTGCTGCCCTTGCTGGGGGTTCAGGGGCACATGCTTCTGCTGCTGGGGAGGGGGAAGGGCAATAGGTTCCTGCTGCTGCTGGGGGGCAGATGCTGCTGCTGGGGGGGCAAGGTGCTCCTACTGTTGAGGGGTGGGGTAATCTGCTGCTGCAGGGGTGGCAATGGGTTTCTGCTGCTGGAGGGCGGGGAGCACATGCTTCTGCTTGGGGGAGCCTGTCTTATGGACAGAAATGCTCACTTCCTGCTGCTCCTGCCTTCTGCCCAGTCCCTCATGCCCTATCTTTACTCCCATACATGTAAAAAAAAGATTTCTTAATAGAAAACTAAATAAATGAAATAGAAAGAAAGAGAGAGAGAGACAGAGGGAGTCAAACACACACACACACACACACACACACACACACACACACACACACACACATAAACAAACCACTGTAACTATAAACTTAAAGGTAGAAAAATATAACACAGCAGAAAATGTCCTACAACAAAAAGATTACCTTTTTTTAAAACAAAGAAATTGGGAAAGAACACAGACACAAACCACCACACAAAGTACTACAATTTAAAGGTTTTCTTCTTCTGCAGTCTCACACTCCACTACTCTGACTGCAAGTTCTATGAAAAGGAAGCAGATTCAGTGGCTTCCAGCCTAAGTGCAGTCACCCGTGTCACCTGCAGTCTGCTGCAGGGAGTAAGTCATGTGACAAGCCTTGTTTTCCCTAATTTGGCCTGATACAACCGCAAGGCAAAATTGATGGCAAAATTTTGCCATAAGGGGCTTAATTTCGTGTAATGTAACAGGGGGCGAAATTCATGATTTCGCTGGCGAAATAACATTTTGCAACATCTCTACTGTATGCTCCCAGTTTTAAGCAAATGTCATTAATTTGGCAACTCCATCTTAGTACTACAGAGACCTTTGTTTTTCAGCACAAATACCCCCCTTTCCCTTTTATCACCACCATCTTTTTTAGGGCTGCAGTGTGTGGAGCCCTATACACCTCTTATTATTTTCTGTGGCTATATCCCACAGCTGTAAGTGATCAACAGTAATTAGTAACAGTAGGCAAACAACCACTGTTTTTTTTATTATTTTCTGGGGCAATAACCTAAGACTGTAGGCAATCAAGTAATTAGTGATGGTGGGAAAACAACAAACCCTGCCTTTTTATGTTGATTGCGCGCATGCACAAGAAACATATTGTGGCAGCTTTCCAGAAGCAGGTTGTGGAGGCGCAGCACTGTTGTGGCCAAAGCCCCCACAGCCTGTAAATGCTTGGCCCACTTTCCCCAATGCCGTGGCACACTGTTGCTGACACTAGTTCAGCCAGCGTTGCACCACCTTGAAACATTTCAGCCGCAGCAATCAGGGTCTGCCATGTCATTGCAGCGTCAGCAATTCACTGCAGTGAGGGAGTGACCCGTCATTGCTGGGCAGAACGTTGCTACTGTAATATTGTTTGTGAACATGGCAGTGCCTTGCTGCGTGTTCACAAACAATAATCAACCCAGTGCCGGTGCCCAATCCCCTCGGCAGCATGTGCCCTCCCACAGCAGTGTTTTTTGCCGACGTGGGTCCCAATCCCTGTTGGCTTCCATCCCCGGTGCTAGTTGACTGGCCAACAGGGTAGCCCACTCCACATCGCCATTATGTTCCCCCTCCCTGTTTGATGTGCCAACAGGGGAACCCACTCCCCATCGGCATCAGGTCCCCCCCAATACAGTAGCGGGAGAGTTGTGCCGAGGAGGTGCCAATCCCTTGGCTGTTGCACCCCGCTGTTGTGCTGATGGGGTGCCCAATCTGTGTTGGCTTACCCCGAAACATTCAGGTGGCATGCTGGGGCCCACCCAGGCGTGCCCAATGCCCCATGTAAATAAAAACGAAATCACGGGATTTTTTTTTAAACCTGTAAAAGGTCCTCGTGGTCTCCCTGCCCCCACAAGCCAGCGCCACACACTGCATGCCCTGCCTCCCCACACACCCCCTCACTCCATACTTACCTCCGGAGTCCAGCGTGATGATCTTCGCTGGACCGGGAACACGTCTGCACTCTTCAAAGCCAACTGCCAACTGAGGAAATGCAGATAAGCAGTATAATGGAATGAATAGGACTTTTTCAACTTTGATGCATATCTCAGGTATTTTTTGGAATTTTGACACCAGATGTTCAACATGGGGCTTTTAGGACCCCTCCTCATGAGTTCTGCCACTGTCATGGCGTTATTCAGCCCCGAAAGGTGATTTTGCACTCACTGCACGGAATCCCCTTTTGGGACTGATTAATGAAACAACAGTGCCAGTGTTCATGAGGTGGGCTCTCAAAAAGCCTATGTTGCAAATTTGGTGGAAAAAATCTAAAAAATTACTGTTTTACGAGCGTGCATTGTGCAGTTGCTACGCACGCACATAACTTCGCAAATTTGCAATATTTTCATGCCAGATTTTCAACACTGGCATTTTTTAACACCTCCTTGTGAACAGTACAGCTGTCATTTTTCACATCTTGGCTGAAATGTGTTTTCGCACTTCTGGCACAGAATAACGCAGTTGCTGTGGGAAATCAGTGTTCGGGACAGATTAAGAAAATGACAGTGAAACTGTTCTTGAGCAGACATCCTAAAACACCAATGTTGAAAATTTGGTGATGATATTCCATAAAATGACTGTGTTACGAGCGTGCATTGCGCAGTTTGCACGTGCGCTCGTAACTTCGCAAATTAATAATATTTTCACTCCAGATTTTCAACATTGCCAGTCTTCTGCACCTCCTTATGAACAGTACAGCTGTCATTTTTCCCATCCTGGCTCAAATGTGTTTTTACAGTTCCGGCGCAGAATAGCAAGGTCACTGTGGGAAATCCACGTTTGGGACACATTGTGGAAATGATAGTGACACTGTTCATTAGGAGAGATCCTAAAATACCTATGTTGAAAATTTGGTGACAAAAGTCCATAAAATTAGTGTGTTACGAACATGCATTGCGCAGTTTCCACGCACACTCGTACCTTCGCAACCTTGCAATATTTTCACTCCAGATTTTCAACATTACCATTTTCCCACACCTCCTTATGATCAGTGCAGCTGTCATTTTTCACATCCTGGCCGAAATGTGTTTTCACTCTTCTGGCACACAATAGCGTGGTTGCTGTGGGAAATCAGTGTTCGGGACACATTAAGAAAATCACACTGACACTGTTCATGAGCAGAGGTCTTAAAATGCCTATGTTGAAAATTCTGTGATGAAATTCCATAAAATGACTGTGTTACGAGCGTGCATTGTGCAGTTTCCATGCACCCTTGTAAGTTGGCAAATTAGTAACAGTTTCACGCCAGATTTTCAACACTGGCATTTTTTCACACCTCCTTATGAACAGTACAGCTGTCATTTTTCATCCTGGCCAAAATGTGTTTTTGTGCTTCCGGCTCAGAATACCGCAGTCGCTGTCCGGAATCAGTGTTTGGGACAGATTAGGATCGAGTGAGTGAGAGAGGGGAGGAGTAACCAAGCTCAACTGAGCTCTGTCAGGACTGCTGCAGATTGCTTTGTGGGCAGGAAAAAGCACCAACACAGGCAGGAGCCCAGAACAAAAGGGCAGCCTGCAGCACCAGGAGACGCAGAACGAGCGAGTGGGGGGGGGAGTGAGCTCAATGGAGTTCTGTTGGGACTGCTACTGCTGTGGATAGTTTTGTGGGCAGAAAATGGCAGCAATGCATGCAGGGGCCCAGTACAAAAGGGCAGCCTGCAACGGCGTGAGAAACAGAATGAATGAGTGAGAGAGGGGGAGTGAGTGAGTGAGCTCAATGGAGCTCTATAGTGACTGCTGTGGATTTCTTTGTGGGCAGAAAAGGCGGCAATGCAGGCAGGAGCTCAGTACAAAAGGGCATCCTGCAGCGCCAGGAGAAACAGAATGAGTGAGTGAGACGGGGAAGTGAGTGACCTCAAAGGAGCTCTGTCAGGACAGCTGCAGATTTCTTTGTGGGCAGAAAAAGGTGCCAACGCAGGCAGAAGCCCAGTACAAAAGGGCAGCCTGCAGCACCGGCAGAAACAGAACGAGCGACTGAAAGAGGTGGAATGAGTGAGGTCAAAGGAGCTCTGTCGGGACTGCTGTAGATTTCTTTGTGGGAAGAAAAAGGTGCCAATAAAGGCAGAAGCCCAGTACAAAACGGCAGCCTGCAGCGCCAGGAGAAACAGAATGAGCGAGTGAGACAGGGGGAGTGGGCGACCTCAATGGAGCTCTGTCGGGACAGCTGCAGATTTCTTTATGGGCAGAAAAAGGTGCCAATGCAGGCAGGAGTCCAGTACAAAAGGGCAGTCTGCAGCACTGGGAGAAGCAGAATGAGCAAATGAGAGAGAGGGAGTGAACAACCTCAACAGAGGTCTATCATGACTGCTGCGGATTTCTTTGTGGGCAGAAAAAGGCAGTAATGCATGCAGGAGCCCAGTACAAAAGGGCAGCCTGCAATGGCAGGAGATATGGAATGAGTGAGAGAGAGAAGAGGAGTGAGTTAGCTCAACGGAGCTCTGTTGGGACTGCTGCAGATTTCTTTGTGGGCAGAAAAAGGCGCCAACAGAGGCAGGAGACCACTACAAAATGGCAGCCTGCAGGGCAAGGAAAAACAGAATGAGTGAGTGAAACAGGGGAACTGAGCGACCTCAATGGAGCTCTGTTGGGACAGCTGCAGATTTCTTTGTGGGCAAAAAAAGGTGCCAACATAGACAGAAGCCCAGTACAAAAGGGCAGCCTGCAGTGCTGGGAGAAACACAACGAGCAACTGAGAGTGGGGGAGTGAGTGAGCTCAACAGAGCTTTATCATGACTGCTGCGGATTTCTTTGTGGGCAGAAAAAGGCAGCAATGCATGCAGGGGCCCAGTACAAAAGGGCAGCCTGCAACGGCAGGAGATATGGAATGAGTGAGAGAGAGAAGAGGAGTGAGTTAGCTCAATGCAGCTCTGTTGGGACTGCTGCAGATTTCTTTGTGGGCAGAAAAAGGTGCCAACAGAGGCAGGAGCCCACTACAAAATGGCAGCCTGCAGGGCCAGGAAAAACAGAATGAGCAAGTGAAACAGGGGAACTGAGCGACCTCAATGGAGCTCTGTTGGGACAGCTGCGGATTTCTTTGTGGGCAAAAAAAGGTGCCAACATAGACAGAAGCCCAGTACAAAAGGGCAGCCTGCAGTGCTGGGAGAAACACAACGAGCGACTGAGAGTGGGGGAGTGAGTGAGCTCAACGGAGCTCTATCATGACTGCTGCGGATTTCTTTGTGGGCAGAAAAAGACACCAACTGAGGCTGGAGCCCAGTACTAAAGAGCAGCCTGCAGCACCAGGAGAAACAGAATGAGCGAGTGAGAGAGGGGGAGTGAGCCACCTCAACGGAGCTCTATCAGGACAGCTGCAGATTTCATTGTGGGTAGAAAAATGTGCCAGTGCAGGCAGGGGCCCAGTACAAAAGAGCAGCCTGCAGCACTGGGAGAAACAGAATGAATGAGTGATAGAGGGGCAGTGAGTGAGCTCAATGGACCAATGCAATCAACATTCGGCATTGACAAATGCTTTTTATTTTCTGGGCTATACTACAAGGCTGTAGGCAATCAAGTAATTAGTGATGGTGGGCAAACAAACCCTGCCTTTTTATTTTCTGGGTCTATAACCCAAGACCGTAGGCAATCAACAGTAATTAGTAATGGTAGGCAAACAAACCTGCCTGTTTATTACTTGTCTGGGCTATGCCGTATACCCTAAGGCTGTAGGCAATAAACATTAATTAGTTACTGTAGACAAACAAACCCTGCTTTTTCACTTTTTTCTGGGGCTATAGCCCATGACTGTGGGCAATCAAGTAATTTGTGACGGTGAGCAAAAAAAATCCTTCCTGTTTATTATTTTCTGGTTCCATACCCCATGATTGTAGGCAATGATGTAATTAGTGATGGTAGACAAACAATAAACCTTGCCATTTCATTTTCTGGGGCTATATCTCAAGGTAGGCAATCAATAGTAATTAGTGATGGTAGACAAAATCTGCCTGTTTATTACTTTTCTGAGCTATATCATATACCACAAGGCTGTCGGCAATTAACAGTAATTAGTGATGGTAGGCAAACAAACCCTGCTTTTTTATTATTTTCTGAGGCTATTGCCCAAGACTGTAGGTAATCAAGTAATTAGTGACTGTAGGCAAACAACCACTGCCTGTGCATTACTTTTTTCTGGCTCTATAGCCCAATACTGAAGGCAATCATGTAATTAGTGATGGTAGGCAAACAAATCTTATCTGTCTATTATTTTCTGGGGCTATACCCGAGACTGTGGGCAATCAAGCAGTTAGTGACAGTAGGCAAACAAACCTGCCTGTTTATTACTTTCTGATGCTGTACTCCAAGACTGTAGGAAATCAAGCACTTATTCATGGTGGGCAAACAACCCCTGCCTTTTTATTTTCTGGGGCTATACCCCAAGGCTTTAGGCAATCAAGTAAGTATTGTTAGTAGTCAAACAACCCCTGCCTGTTCATTATTTTTTTATGGCTCTATAGTGCAATACTGAAGGCAATCATGTAATTAGTGATAGTAGGCAAACAAATATTACCTGTTATTATTTTCTGAGGCTATACCCCAAGACTGTAGTCAATCAACAGTAATTAGTGATGGTAGGCAAACAAACCCTGCTTATTATTTTCTGGGGCTATGCCCCAAGACTGTAGGAACTCAACAGTAATTAGTGATGGTAGGCAAACAATCCTGCCTGTGTATTACTTTTCTGGTCAATACCATATACACCAAGGCTGCAGGCAATCAACAGTAATTAGCGTAGGCAAACAAACCCTGTTTTTTTATTATTGTCTGGGTCTAAAGCCCAAGACTGTAGGCAATCAAGTAACTAGTGATGGTAGGCAAACAACAAACCCTGCCTTTTTATTTTCTGGGGCTATATCCCAAGGCTGTAGGCAATCAACAGTAATTATTGATAGTAGGCAAACCCTGCCTGTTTATTACTTTTCTGTTATTTCATGTACCCCAAGGCTGTAGACAATAAACAGTAATTAGTGACAGTAGGCAAACAACCCCTACTTTTTTTTTATTATTTATTTTTTTTTTTTACTTGCTTTACCAGTAGTAGCACACTAAACTGAAAGCTTTTTTACAGGAGCGACCTGGGAGCACAGGGAAGTTAAGTGACTTGCTCAGGGTCACACAGTATGCAAGTGGAAGCTGTGGGATTCAAACCCGGGTCTGGTCTGCTGGATGTCACCAGATTTGCAGCTCAGAGCCTTAAACCACTGTGTTATACTGCATCCCTGAGAAAATTCCTTTTCTGGGACTGTAGCCCAAGACTATAGTCAATCAAGTAATTAGTGATGTTAGGCAAACAATCCCTGGCTTTTTATTATTTTCTGAGGCTATACTCCAAGATTGTAGTCAATCAAGTACTTACTTACAGTGGGCAAACAACAAACCCTGTCTTTTTATTTTCTTAGGCTATACCCCAAGGCTGTAGGGAATCAAGTAATTAGTGTTGGTGGTCAAACAACCCATCTGTTTATTATGTTCTGTGTCTATACCCCAAGAATGAAGTCAGTTACGTAATTAGTGATGGTCGGCAAGCAAACCTTGCCTGTTTATTATTTTCTGGGGCTATACTCCAAGACTCTGGACAAGCAAGTAATTAATTGTGGTAGACAAACAAATCCCACCTGTTTATTTTTCTCTGGGGCTATACCCCAAGACTGTAGGCAATCAAGTACTCAGTGATGGTGGGCAAGTAGCAAACTCTAAAGAAGACAGTAAAAAACCACTCCACTGAATGAATGTGCCCACTATTAACTCATCACAGAGGTAGGACAATACTGGCACCACTAATAGAAAAAAACTGATTTTTATTAAATTAAAATGATAAATCATCCTGTGGACCAGGTAGCTAACAGACTTCCCCAACTGGTTTTGCATCACTGTGTGATCTAAGGGATACCCATCCTCTGATGTCGCAGTAAAGAAAAACTGGTCAGGAAGTTTATCAGTGACCTGGTTCACAGGATGGTTTGTCATTTTAATTTAATAAAAGCCAGTTTTTCTATCAGCAGAATGATACCAGTGTTTGTCCAAACAACAAATCCTGCTTTTGTTTTCTGAGTCTATACCCCTAGGCTGTAGGAAATCAAGTAATTAGTGATGGTGGGCAAAGCAACCCTACCAGTTTATTATTTTCTGTAGCTATACCTCAAGACTGTAGACAATCAAGTAATTAGTAACAGTAGGTAAACAACAAGCTCTGCCTTTTTTATTTTCTAGGGTTTTATCCCAAAGTTGTAGGCAATCAAGTAATTAGTGATGGTAGGCAAAAGGAATTAAAGAAAAATACACATTGCAGCAGCATTTCTCCAGTTCCACTACTGAACTGCTATGCTTCACGACTAACTGCTACCTTTACTTATCTATCTGCAGACTGCAGTCAGCCTGACTGTGTGTGTCAATGTCCTCTCCCACTTCCCTGATCTGAGCTCCCTCCTCCCTATCATTTTTGTTTAAAAAAGGTTTAAGGATGTTATCAATGAGGGCTTTTGTGGGCTGTGACTGAGGTCTGGAAGGCACTAGTAGCACTACAGCAGCTAGTGCAAATATTAATGAACTACAAGTTGAGTTCTGCTGTCAGTGCTCTCCCAATGGACTCACACTATCCTCACTACATCTTTCTCTTTATTCAGACTGAATAAAATGATGACCATGGGCTCAGCTAGTGTGGTCTGTAGTCAACTTGGCCAGCCCCCATCCCAGACCGTGCTCCAATCATGTTGATCCCCACTGAAATGACAGCACATACTTGGAGCCAGAAACAGTGAACAACATTATTCCCCCATTAATCATTTGTCATATAAGTTTCTTGTTATGTTGAAATTCCCCACTCAGCTCATGAAGACCTGCAGAGATGACCAGCCATCCTCCCTCACTTGATGAGTTTCTATGTGGAGTCCACCACATGTGATCACTGATGGGAATAGAGGTCCCCAGCAGGATTAGAAGCAAACAACACCCATTAGTGAGAGTGGGCATAGGTGAGGCATCAGGGTCAGTGTGAATCAGAGGGACTCAGGATGATCACTCAGACGGGAGAGAGACAGAGAGAGATGGAGGAGTCACTGATGGATTGAGGAGGTCTGAGGTAGGAGGAGGAGGAGGAAGAGCAATGTGGTAGAGGACCAGACTAAATAGACGGTTCACAGGGCTGGCTCACCACAAGGAAACTGCTAGCCAGTTGCTAGCACTGCTGTGCTTTAAAACCCTATAATTTAAAGGAAGGATGGGGGGAACGACTGGGTGGGCACAAGCCTAAACTGAAGGGACCATACCTCCCTTTTTCAGGCTAATGACATACCTGGATCTAACACTTGTACAAGTAATACAAGGCCATATCAGAATATCTGTTGTTGCATAGCAGTTGTGATATCACTGGAGTAACTACTTCTCTGACAACAGGAATGTGGTGACTAATGGATGGCCTGATCATGATTCTAAGGTCATTCTAACATGCAATGCAAGCAGTGAGTGGAGACACTGCCTTTATCATTCAGGCCATCCCACTTCTACAGTTGCTGAGGCAGACTCTGTAGAATAAGCAGCAGGTTCTGGAGGCAGATGGTGATACTGGAAGTTGTGCCATAATGGAACATTTGCTCCATGTCTTGGACTGCAATACCATATTTCCAGCATTTTGTAGTCTGTAGATTTTAGGACTGGCACCACTACTAGACCCATGGTAAAAACATGGCCTGTCATCAGTACCTGAAGTTGGGCACGATCAGGTCAAAAATGTTGCTAATCTCTTAATAGAATGTCTACATAGGGCACAAATGGATAAGTCATAGTTATATAAGGTACACAATGAAACTGAACAGGGCCTGGGTGCTGCCACCACCTCGCATGGCAAATGGGCTGATAAAACATGAAAGGTACAGCATAAAATCTCAACAAACCACTTTGTGATGCATCGTACCAGATAAGTCTTCATGACACTGTGGAAAATGAGGAGAATGAGTCAGATGAAGCAGCAGGATGATATGCAGTGCAACACATGGTGAATGCATATATGGCAGACACAAGACATCTTGTCATCATGGAGGAACCCTCGCAGTACTTGGGTAGCAAGGTTATTGACTGGCCCACACTGACTGCAGTAACCATGAAATACCTGAGCTGTCCACCATTGAGTGTCAGTTTGGAGCATCTATTCAGTTCTTCAGGTCCAATTGTGAATGACAGGTGTACAAATCTGACACCTAGAAATACTGGCATGCTAACATATATCAAGATGAATGTGGGGAATATTCAATGCAACACAATAATCTCTGCATTTCTACCACATGAAGTTGGTGATGGTGAGAATGAACCAGAAAAGCCTGAGGTTATCAGCATTGGCAAATTGCCTACTACTGAGGTCAATATATCATGGACAGGGAATGAGTTAACATGTGGAGATAACTCCCATCTGAAAGATTGTGAGGTCTGCTTCTTTGATGATGATGGTGATGATTGAAGCATAAAAAATGTGTTTTGTCCATCATGTCCTCTTCATCACCTGCATCCTTTTGTAATAATTCTAGTTTTTTTTTCCCTTTCATTTTTTCCCCAAGTTGTGATACTGTTCACAACATACTGTACATCCTATGACACACCTCCACTTTGCTTTAAGATGCCCACAGAAAAAGCAGAAAATGAGTGGACACAGCATCATTAATTGCAAGATTTGTCAACAGTAACACCTATCAACTGCATGCACCCAAACTGAGAAATCCAGACTATTAAGCAAGCATAAATGGCACTGCCAGACATGAAAAACATGCATCCTCAACCAATCAAGACCCTGTCTCTTCCTCCTATTTCTTGGTCCTGCTTCTATCCTCCACATACACCAACAACGTGTGATACCACAGGGCAGATTTCACTGAAATGGGTAGATGTATACAAGCAGTCCTGGGGAATGGAGAGATAATAGAGGGTGTGGAAAAACAATGGGAGAAACTGAAAGGAGCCATAGTGGGCATAACAAACCAATGTGTGAGGACAGTGACCAAAGGGAAAAGAAGTAGGAAACCACTATGGTTCTCCAAAGAGGTGAGGGACAAATCCAGGGCTAAAAAGCTGAGTTTCAGGAAATATAAGGGGAGCCAAAGGGAGGAAGACAGGGAAGTGTATCTTGAATCTCTAAGGGAAGCAGAGAAGGCTGTTAGGAGGGTGAAGACGCAGACAGAAGAGAGCTTAGCACAGTCTGTAAACAAAGGGAATAAGGCATTTTATAGGTACATTAGTGAAAGAAGAAAACCCGGGGGGGGGAGATTGTGAGACTCAAAGGGGAGAAGGGAGAGTGTAAGGAGGGGGATTTGGACAAGGCAGAAATACTGAACAAATACTTCTGCTCAGTATTCACTAAGGAGGTGCCAGATCAAGGACCACAGTTGAGTTGCAGAGGCAATGGGGGGGGGGGAGTGAACACCAATCCATTCACAGTGGAGGGAGTTCTGGAAGAACTCACAAAGCTGAAGGTGGATAAGGCCATGGGGCCAGATGGCATCCACCAGAGGATATTAAAGGAGCTGCGAAAGGAACTAGCAGTGCCTCTGGTGGCCCTGTTCACAAAGTCACTCAACATGGGTGCCATTCCAGGGGACTGAAGGAGGGCATATGTAGTCCCACTTCACAAAAGTGGCAATAGGGAGGAGACGGGAAACTACAGGCCAGTGAGCCTCACCTCAGTGGTGGGAAAGATCATGGAGACACTGCTGAAAGAAAGGATACTGACACATTTGGAATCCAGTGGTCCACAGGATCTTAGGCAATATGGATTCACAGCAGGAAGGTCATGTCAAATGATCTAATTTTTATTTCATTGGGTGACAAGGGAACTTAATCAGGGAGGGGCAATAGACATCACCTTCCTGGATTTCAGCAAAGCCTTCAACGCCATCTCACATAGAAGGCTGATTAACATGATGGGCAATCTGGGCATGGGAAACAAGGTGGTGAACTGGGATAGGAACTGGTTAACAGACAGGAGACAGAGGATGGTGGTAAATGGGGTACAAGCTGGGGAGACGGGGTTGACCAGTGGGGTACCACAGGGATCAGTACTAGGACCAGTCCTGTTCTATGTCTTCATTAGTGACATTACAGAGGGGCTGGAAGGAAATGTCTGCCTGTTTGACGAGGACACCAAGATCTGCAACAGGGCGGATACCCCAGAAGGGGTGCAGAAAATGAAGAGGGACCTGGAGAAGCTTGAAAGATGGTAAGAGATGTGGCAACTGAGGTTCAGTGCAAAGAAGTACAAAATAATGCACCTGGGTAGAGGGAACCCTGAGGAGAGCTACAGGTTGGGAGGGGAGGAGCTGACTGTCACCAAGAAGGAAAGGGACCTAGGGGCTATCATCTCTGATGACCTTAAAGTATCAAAGCAGTGTACAAAGGTGGCAGTGAGGGCCAGTGGTATGCTGGGGTGCGTAGACAGACATAGCACTACAGGAGGCAGGAGGTGGTGATGCCATTGTATAAAATATTGGTAAGGCCTCATCTGGAGTATTGCGTGCAGTTCTGAAGACCACACCTATGCAAGGACCTAGATAAGGTGAAGACTATCCAGAGAAGGGCAACAAAGATGGTGCAGGGCTTAGACCACAAAACATATGAGGAGAGACTAAGGGACCTCAATATGTACTCATTGGAGGAGAGGAGACAGCGGGGGACATGATTGAAACTTTCAAGTACCTTAAGGGCATGAACAAGGTGCAGGTGGGAGAGCTTTACCAATGTAGAAAAAATACAAGAACAAGGGGGCACAATATGAAATTGGAGGGGGGTAGATTAAGAGGTAATGTGAGGAACGTTTTCTACACAGAAAGGGTAGTGAACACTTGGAATAGTCTGCCACAGGATGTAGTGGGGGCAAGCACAGTGGAGGGGTTTAAGCATGCTTGGGACAGGCACAAGGGAAGCCTGAGAGGGGGAGGGAGTGATGACAAGCCATTGATCACATAGGGTCAGTGGCCACATACAATATATGGGGCCTACAGGCAGACTGGATGGGCCTAGTGGTCCTTAACTTCTGACTATTTCTATGTTTCTATGTTACCATCACCTCCACTGCAAGTTTCCAGACTGAGAAACCTGGACTCTTAATTTCAAGCTAGCATAAATCTGTTGCAAGGCAGACATCAGTCAGCCAGCCATGCCCGAATCTGATTCTCTGACCAACAAACACAGCAAGCAAGTCAGCAATACTTGAAGTCAAGCAAAGCTCACCTTCATCTTTGGTGTTGGTAGATTACTGTTACTGTTGATCATATTCCTTATAATCACTCAGTGATGGTGGTGGTGACTCTATCCACACACAGGAAAGGAGTTGCTTTCACATTGCTTGCAAGACATTAAAATATATTTGTGTTTTACATTGTTTCTTCCTCGCACTGCAGGTTTTGTTATTTATAGTGATAACTGGCAAACCAGCAAAGCAAGACAGCATGCAAGGCACAGATTTAATTTGCCTCTTTGCACCCCACTCTATCAACCCATCATGCCTGCAAGTATATGGCTATCACACTATTTTGACAGTAAGTATTATTGTAAAGGTTAAGTACTGTAAGTGTTTTTCAAAGGCTCCTTCTGAATTAAAGCAAAGATGCAATACCTTGCTTAGTTAGAGTGATGGATTCTTTATTGAAGCCTGTGAAAATCACTTACTGTCCTTATCTTTTACTCTGATGCTTGGTTCTCCACAAACTGATTTCTACATGTTAATCTCAAGCCATGGCACCGAGATTCCAGGGGCCATTTCTTTACATGATTGTCACCTACAGTAAGTATCATTACATGATTTTTTCCTTTTTAATGTTTTTATTGCAAGTTTTCATTGCACAGATACTCATACAGTGATGCAGCAACCATATGATGCTACACACTCTGTTCTTTCTTCACATGTGATTGTGACAGGCATAACAATAGTGGGAGTGGAAAACGCATTTATTGTGCATCCACAACAGTGGCTAAGTGATGCTAAATAGTTTCTCTGTTTTTCGTCATAGGTGACAGGCAAAATAAGTGTTGGGAGTGATAGACAAACAATGGATGCACCACCTGAGCTGTCACACACAGTGGCTAATTAAGTAAAGTCTAAATGATTTCTTTCTTGCATTCACAGATATGTTTTCATTCAAATGGCTCCTCCTCCAGCAATCACACCATCATCATCTTCTCCACAAGAATGCTGATGTGGTCAATGTATCTGCTTTTTGCTTGAAAAATGTCTGAAAAAAGAGAAACAGGAACAGAAGACTGTTAGAGAGTGTCAAATATGTGACAAATAGCATTTAAGAATTTAAAAACAATGATTGAAAAAATAAAAATAATGCTCACCTTGTCTGATCAGAAACATTGCTAAATTAAAAACTAGATCCGGCCCAGATCTATGCAGTAACAGAACATAAATACCACAGTGATAATACCTGAAAAGGGAGAAACGGTATCAAAAGATTGTTAGAAATACAATGGTTTGCAATTCCCCCAGCCAAAAAAGTTAAAAAAATGAAACATACTTACTGTACATTTGCTGTTAGGTCAGAAGCAATACTCAAACTTATCCAACTGGATCTGGAGCACCAAGCAATCATATCTTTTTGTTCATTCTGTCGGTGTAGACAAGATTCACAAAGTACAGCAGCAGCAGTATATGAGTTCCTGTTTTCAATCTCATTTCAGGGTGTCAGTGGAAACATTTCAGCCTTGAGAATTCAATGTGAATTTTCAGGCACAAAAGTGCATCACGGCAGTTGCTGTGCTTGGTGACTTACATAGCCCAGCAGCTAGCCCAGCAGCAGTATATATTTATTTGGATAGCAAATTTAATTTCTCAGCATAATAAATAAAATTCCCACCATGAGAATTTGGTGTGATTTTCTGAGCACTAATGTGCATTATGACAGTTGTTGTAGTTGGAGACTCATACAGCCCAGCAGCTAGCAGCAGCATACCTTTATTTGGGGAGTATTTCTTATTTCAGGACATTATGAGAAAAATTCATAGCAGCATGTAGTAGCATGACTTATTTATTCTGTTAATTGTTAAAAAATCTTGGAGTGCAGAATGTATGTATATTGTGCTTTTTGCACAATTTCCACTAAATTCTGGGAGAACAGAATTAATGCGTATTGTGATTAAAGCACTTTTAACACAAAGAGCATAACAAGAACAGTGTTGGAGGCAGTGACGCAGCACAGTACCATGGAGCAACATGTAGCAGTCTGTCCTATTTATTTGGCACTTGTGAAAAATTCTGGGACATGCAGTGCAGCACCATATAATATTAATTGAGACCTGTAGCAGCCTGACATATTTATTCTGGTAGTTGAGACAAATTCAGGAAAGAGACAGAATTAGAGAGAATGGAAAGATGTAACCTATAAGAGAATCTTTAAAGAAAATAGACTTAGGAAATAGAAATTTGGGGGATGCAGTTTAAAGATAGTAGTGAAAGAGTACAGAAATATGGAAAAGAAATGATGGAGTGAAACAGATAAGACAGATTCAATTATGTTTTTGTATTTTTAACCATTTTATATTTTTTCTTATTTTTTTAGGAAATAAAACAAATAAGACAATTTGAAGGACTGATTAAAAACAGGATAGGAAGGTATTAAAGTTATATGACAAACAAAGGATGGGCTATTTCTCCAACTCACTGACCCCCACTGCCACCACCACATGCACCTGCACCACCATGACGGAACTCGGCCATGCCTTCCAGCAGCCTGTCTTGATTTGGAAGGATCTGTTATATCGCCTCCACCATTGAGGTGACCCTGCACCTGAGGTCTCCCATGTCTTCCCTTAGACGGGTGAACTGCTTTGCTATTCTTCTCACTGGCAGTGGTGCAGTTGCTGCTGGTGCCATGGCAGGTGCAGGTTCTTCAATAAGATTTGCCTGCAGCTCCTCCATGTGCCATGAATGTTGATCATACCCCATGTGCTGCAACTCTGCTGGCACAGTGCACCCACCTCCAACATTACCACTTCCCACTTTCTTTTGCTGTGACTCCCACTGGTCCCACTGCCATATTTTCATGTAGGTTCACTGTCCAATGGTACGCAAGCAAGTGCCTTTCTTGCCACGGCTGACTCTGACTGTACAGATGTAGCAAGTGATGATGCTTTCATCACTGGGATCAAGTTGGAAAAATTCCCACACCAGGGGAGATTTTGAGAACTGGGGACACTGGTAAGTTTCTGGTGGTGGAGCAGCAGAGGAGCCCAAGCATGATGAGTGGGGCTCATCTTCATAGGGAGCAGGTGCTGATGGTGGCACCTTGATGGAGGAGCACAAGGAATTCAGGCTGCTCAGCCTCAGGGGGATCTGGGGGCTGCTTTTTCTCCACATTCTCCATTGGTTCCTGCTGTTGCTTTTGAGACTTAAATGTATTACTGCCAACTGCATGATTTAGGACCTCCCTCACTAGTTTAATATAGAATCATTGTGATTGCTTTTGATGCACAACTAGTAACATTTGCCTGATGCTGATTTTATTGATTCTTCCTTTATACATTTTGAAATGAAACTGTATGTATGTTCTGTTAAGTTGCTTTGTCCCTGTCTCTGGACACAATTGTAAACAAGAGTTTTTCTCTCAACTTGCAATCCAATAAATGAATGATGATGTTACTGCTGCTGGTGATGGTCCATGGCCTGCTGCATGGTTTTACTGTCCTCCTTCTGATGCTTCCTATTTGAAGATTGGGGTTATTGCTGCTGTACTTGCTGGTGGGCTAGGACTATGTCTATGACTATGTCTACAGGGAGAGGATACTGAGGTGCTATACATGGTCTGGCTCCTCAAAAATGCCTGGCTAACACAGCCATATGGCACTGCCACAGGTGCAAGCGCATCCTCTATTCACCATAAAAAATTAAAAATAAGTCAAAAATATGTTTTAAATAAATATTAACTACAACAAAAGTGTTCCCTGTAACTAAGGTAATAAAAATGAGAGAAAAAAATGTGAGAAAAAAGGCAAGAAATTGTAAGAAAATTTATATTTTAAGCAGTTCTAGTAGGCAGTCTCCTTCTCTTTCTGTTGGACTAGCAATGCAAAACTGAAAGTAAGGCATAGTCAGTATATAGAGATGCATCATGTGACCCGTCGAAGCTCTTCCACGTGACCTTGAGACTACTTGTTTACCAGAAACCTCATTTTCACAAAACTTATTTTCTGGTAGCCCCAAAAGAGAAGAGAAGAGAGCATGCAAAGTTACACTGCAAAGTTGTAAAAGCAAATTTTAAACCTAGGAGTAAAAATTCATGATTTTTATTCATGAAGGTGAATTTGGGCAATTCACCTTAACTTCACAGGTAGATTTAAACTTCACAAAATCTCTAGCCAGAAGTCAAGCCCATCCTTGTAATTTATACACCCCCAAGTGGCTTGTTTGCACATATACCATGTGTCAGTGTGCTCTCCTTCCTTGCAGGAAGTAGCAAAGAAGCACAGTAGTTGATGGCTCTGCAGTCCCTCAGGGAACAGCTCAGAAGCCTTTGCTGGCATTAACTGTCAATGTAAAGGTTACAAGTCCAGTTGAATCCCACTTCAATTATCTGTTTGATGGCACCAATCTCCATGCACATAGCACCTGTCTCTGTATGCTCACTTCCTGTCTCATTGTGCATGGCCCCCACACCAGCAACCTTTTTTGAACTTGACTCCAACCTAGATATACATCTGATGCAGCTCCTGTTGTCCAGTCCATGCCTGACATACTGTAAGTTATTCCTCCTGTTGAGTGTTGGCATGGTCCTTGATGGTCCCTCCATGGGACTTTCACTGTCTGACTAAATGTCTGAGTGCTGTTCATTGTGTTGTTGTTTGTTGGTGGTATGTACCAGCAGGCTTGTGTTAGAAGCCCTGTCTGGTGTTGCTGTCCATAGTATTTGTGCAGGTGACTAAGGTTTTTTGTCGAGGGGCAGAGTTATAAAGTGCGCTCCTTTGTGTGTCTTTAGGTGGAGAGGTGTCCATGTCCTCTTAGGTTTGATTCCCACTGCTGCTGTAATTTTCATTCAGGCATGGACATTTAACCAGTAGAATGTGATCTTACAGATATCACATCGTGTGGCTGCATGTTTAGAGTGTTACTTCATCTACTTGGATGTACAATGGGACTTGCGTTATGAGCAAATGCATGTGTTTCTGTGTTACCATTCCGATGGGCACATGTATCACACCCATGTGGCTACTGTTGCTGATCCAGGCAGGAGGTACTTCACTTGGTCAACTGAAAAGACATAATGCTCTGCACTTTGGAGCTTAAATAAAAAAAAATCAAAGCTGTAATAACCAAATGTTTTATTGCAAGCAGTTTGAGAGTCATTGGCTAAGCCATGTGGGTAGTGCTTAGTCAGTGACTCGTTAAACTGCTTCCAATAAACTTTTGAACATTATGGGCCTGATTTCAAAAGAGTGGCACAAGTCACCATCAAAGGCAACTTGCGCCATACCCCATTACACCAAGGACCCTGTGCCCAATCCTGTAAGGGGCAGGGTTCCCTCAGTTAAGCCCAGTGACTTGCGACATTCCCCACAGGTACACCCAGCAAAGGGTGTAGCTGAAGGGTATGTCACAAGCTGCAGCCCTGGATGTGTAGGGCTCAAGTGCCCCTCCATGCCATGATCCCCATAACCACAAAGGGTTTGCTAATGATCCCGACCCCCAGTACCCACACAATAGCCCCCCCGTTTCTATATTACATGTCCCACAGGACTGGGATGTGCCTCTGACCCACATTCCTGCAAAATATGCCCTGCAGGGCTAGAATGTGCTCCCGACCCCCATTCCTGCATTACATGCCCCACAGGGCTTGCCTGCACCTAGAACCCCCGCAAGTTGCAAACCTCCACCTGACCCAATCCCCGCAGTGTCTGAGAAGCAAACAATCCCTGGTAGTCTAGTGGCCCCCCATCCCCACACCAGGTGGACCCTGACCACTCCGCTCTCCACCCCCACCTGTTTCATGTCAGTGACTGGCACAGCCCCTCCTTTCACCACCACCACAGCCAGCTGCCAACCCAAACAGTGAAGTGCATAGTACTGTACATACAGGTACATGCACAGGTATAGTACACTGGTGTATGTACACCTGGTGTAACTGTACTTTGGTGGCTCTCCTCTAGGGGTTGTTTGACAATTGCATACTGGGGGACTTGGTTGCTGTATTTCCAGAATAAGGGGCAACTGCTGCTGTAAACCTCCTAGCACCATATCACAGGGGGTTTAGGGTGTAACTGGTGGCCTATGTTGACTTTGTCGCAAGCAGCCTGCAGCATGTCGCAGGCTGCTTTGCAGAATACCAGTTGTTGCAACTGCTGGTGAGACTTGCTACTTGCACTATTTTTTTTTGTAAGCTTTTGAGAATGGGGACCTCCATCTTTTTCATTATTTTTATTTAAGCTCGAGTCCAGAGTATTTTATCTTTTCAATTCAGTAGCAGGCTTTCCATCTTGCTCTGCACTGCCAGTCTATCCTGAGTGCACTTTGTTTCTTTGTTATCCACATTATTTGGTCAAGTTGAAGGCTGTACATTAGGGTAGGGCTTATTCTGGCTTTGTCACTGTTCTCATCTGTATCAGGTGATGGTTATTTAATATCTGTGATGGGAGATCAGGAAGGTCTGCCATTAACTTATTGCATACTGTACAGGCTGTTGTAATAAACTGTTTTTCTTTTCATCAATGATGTCCTGCCCTTCATTTTTGCCACCTATGGATTGTTAGGTGAACATGATAGCCTTGTACAGATTGAGGTTTGGGACATACATGTCACCTATTTGCTTGTGCCCACTTTGACCAGGCAGTAGAGACACTGATGTTCCTTTACAATGCCTAGGTGGCTGTGCTACTTGTGCTTTATTGTGCCGATGGTGTGGAGGCATGTTACTGGTGGCCATGTTCACAGTAGCCTGTATCACCTCCCACATCAGTTGTTTATATGCCTGAGTCCATTGTAAACCACAAGTCCCATAAAGGATCGTTTAATGGCAATTTTCCTCAGTGGCAATGATTGCCATCTCCTCCTTACAGACATTGGGTGAACATGATCAACAGTTCAGCAGGTAGATACAGTTCAATGTCCCTCCTACCACTGTGTTGGTGGTGCTGGTGCAGGTATTGGCCTGTCATGGTACTTTTTGCCTTGTGGTGGTTCTACAGGCTCTGCCAGTGGGTTTTACCTGGATATTCCCAGACGACATTTCCATGTTGCTCAGCATGGGTCTCCTTATATGGTGACGTCATGGGACATTTTGTTGGCATGTCCTCCCCTTCACAATTATGATTCCTACTCTCTCAGTGCCTCTCTGCATTGCCTTGTGAAACTGCTGGTCCAACCCACCACTGTCATTAATCAGGTGATGTATGTATGTACAAGTTGGGCATTGCAGAATTCCATGTCCCCTTTGTATACTTTTTTTGTTTGTTCGTTTTTTGTTTTTTGGTTTTACACACCATTTTCTTCTATTGAAGATGGGGCCTTAAGTCTACAATGGTGTCTACACATATTAAAGAAACATTTTCAACAGAATTTCACAAGAAACATACAGTATGTATTGTTTTAGCAAGCTAAGTAAAGCAGAGTGGTATAACACTTTTTTTACAATAAGTAACATTGTTTTCATCATCTACCTGTTACAGTATTTGACTAAATTAAACCTTTACTCAAGCTTTTTATGTAGCCAGCATGTCATACATATTCAGCATATACTGGAATAAATTCTTTAGTAATGAAATTGTAGGACGAGTAAACTACACAATGTCTCTGTCAGCTGTTTTCTTTGCTTCTGAGCAGGCAGTCATTATTTCCCATGGATCATAACTAGAGCCTAAGGTTTGAATAAACTCACCTTAGTACAGTGTGTTTTACTGATGTTCTCAGTTTTCCTAACCTTACTTTCCAAGCTGCTAATTCATTATCTTGCATCTCAGAAAAGGTAAAACATTAGTACATGTACTGTTTCTGGATTTCTAAAAAGTTATATCAACCTTTATCTGATGGGATGCTTTCCGTGCGTCTCTTTTAAAGGGAATCTGTCACTGCATTAATGCCACATGCCAGTTTAGTTTACTGTTTACTAAACAAAATAACCCCCCTTAAAACAGTTTTATTGGTATGAGACGGGCACTGGGGTTGCACTATATAGTGTATATGTGTATGTTTCTTTTGAGGTACAATGTTCCACGTGTGGTGTGTCATTCTCACCTTTCGACTATGACATTGTAATATATGGAATAATACAGGAGGGTGTGTGTGTGTGTGTGTGTGTGTGTGTGTAATCAGACCTTTACACACACCTGAGGTGTGGGATGCTACACACACACACACTGCCTCTCTCTCCCTTTTCAGTACAGGCATTAATTTGTTTTATCTTTACTTTTGTGTTTTTTTATACATTACAGTGTGAATCGCAAACCATTAGTTAATAAGTCATGATCCACTGGCATAGCCACACTGTGTGTGGAAGCCTTACTCAAAGGTTATGAGCAGCTAAAACAACCATATACATTTTTTATGTTGTGAAGGCAGGATCAACAAGACAGGTATGTAAAAATATTAAAAACAATTAACTGCTGTCACAGGGTGAGGCAAAGCTTGATTGCCAGTGCTCAGTAATGGAGCTACCATATTGGGTGAGATGTTCGTCCTACCCTTAGACAGACTAAGGCCAATGTGCTTTCCTTTTTTTATTCAAATTTTATTGGTTTTAACATATACAAAGCACTGATCCATCTTAAATATGGTTTGTATATAGTATGAAAGATTAGAGGAACAGCACTACCGTCCCCCTCGCCCCCCGACCTCCCCTTCACCCTTCCCCCTCCCCTTCAACCCACACAGAACCATGTCAAAGAGCCAGCTCACATTACAGAAAAAGACTGTGATACAACAATTACAGTGAGTATAAAATATACAGGGGGCCCCATATCATGTTAAATCTTTTGAGTCTCTGCTTAAGGCTTGATACAGTTATTTGGTGCTAAGATTAGCCAGAAGATCATGTAACCACTCCACATAGGTTATTTCTTCAGTGTCCTTTCAATGTTTCAAAACCAGTTTCTTGACTGACATTGACATTAAAGTTACATGATATTTGTGTTTAAGCACATGGACCTCTGAGAGGTCCCCAACAGACACATTTCAGGAATAAATAGATCATTCAAACCTAAAAGAGGGTCTGCCTTCTGTTTAATAAGGGTCCATAAATTGACCATTTTTGGACAGGTCCAAAAATATGGAGCAGATTGCCTTCCCCTTGTAAGCACCGAACACAAGTAGAAGAGTCAGAGTAACCAAAATTAGCTAACTTTAAAGGAGAATAATATAAGTTATGTAATATCTGAAACTGCATAAGTCACAGCCTATCCTGAGTAACAAAATGGTAACAATTTTGCCACAGGAGAGGTCAATCAATAGTCTTTCCTGGGAAAAGAATGGACCAGAAAACTGTAGGGCCAAAACATCCTGGATATTTCAAATTATACAGGGTCTCATACATTTTAGAGACTGCATGTGGAAGTCACACTAATGGTTGCAGTTCTGTTCAGAAAGGTGGGGTGAGGGAGTTTGAGTGGACCAGTCCAAATGCTTTAACCAAAAGATGGTGAAGCTGATAGATTTTGAAAATATTGGACATTGGAATACTGGCTTTAACCATTATTTTGGAGGAGGTGAGCCATATCCCATTATCCTTAATAAAATAACCAGTTGAACAGTCTCCTAATTGTGGTAACCATCCCAAGGAAAGAGTTTTACCTCCTATCTTGATATTGGGATTGTCCCAAATAGGTTGGAACATGTCACATGTGTGAGCATATTTAAGGAAATTACATAACTGGGAGTGAATTCTAATGGAGACAGCAATGGGAGATGTTTTTAATTATGATGATGGGAGAGATTTCAAATTAATATGTATGAGAGAAGCTGGGGTCCCCACATTTTCAGGAGGTCCTTTTCAATCTTGATCCATATTGGGGTGAATAATGAGGAGGCTAACTGATTTCCGGAATCTACCCATCTAAGATACTTATTGGCCTGACTGGCCAAGTAATACAAACCTAGATGCAGTAGTCATAGACCACCTTTAACTTTAGGAGTCACTAACTTGTGAAAAGCCAGTCTGGATCTCTTCCCGGACCAGATAAAATCTGAGAAAAGGCCATGTACTTTTTTGAACCAAGTTAAAGGAAATCAGAGATTTAGCAAGCTAAGGGGATAAAAAAGGTGAAGGAAAACATTAATTTTTAACAGGTTAATTTTACCCCAAAGTGATAATGGGAGAAAATGCCATCTTTAAGGGTCTTGTTTAACAGTACATATGAGGAACTCTAAATTAAGTTTCTGAAGATGAGTGGAGTTTCTCATTAATTCAAAACCTAGGTACCATAGAGAGTTTGTTTTCCAAGAGAGCCCCATATTAGAAATATGTTTCAAAATGTTATGATTAAGGGGAAAGACTACTGTCTTTTCAATGTTTAGCTTGTAATTAGTCATTTTACTAAATTCTTCAATAATTTCTAACATGTGAGGTATTGAGTAGGCTTGATACGATACCTGAAGGAGCAGATCATCTGCATACGCCGAAACTTTCACTATGTGACCTTGAATGGAGATGCCTTGAACCCCTGGAGCTGCAGTCAATAGGCCAATGTGCTTTCTGTGGCAGAGCTTGATTAACAGCAACTGATTACAACCACCTGGTTGTAATCAAAAATATCAACTGGGTTGTTGCAACACAGGATAAAAATTCTGTTATCTGTGTATAAGAAATGATCACCAGTAAATAGACACCCTTTATGAAAGGCCTCTGTTGCTATATGCTACATGCTACAATGGATGCATCTTTGTCCTTTAGAGTCACAAAGGAAATTGCTGGCATTAAATTTCACATAGCTGTTGTGAAACTGACCAAAAACAATAGATGCTCTCAAAGGGTAGTAAGTTATTTTTTTCTGATGGCTTTCTGATATTTAAATTAAGCTGGAGTCTAAGACTGAGAAAGATACAGAGAGTGAGAGAGAGAGAGAGAGAGAGAAACAGAGAGTGAGGCTAGAGAGAGAAGTGTGTGTGTGTGAGAGAGAGAGAGAGAGAGAGTGAGATTCAAACTACATAGCATCCTGCCACCAACTTTGAAATACAACACAGATGTATTTATGTGTATTGTAGTTTTTCCATATCTTATGAATAGTTTGATGTATAAACTTTGGCAATACTTGTTCATCTTGTCATGCCAATAAACTTATTTTTGAATTTTGAATTTGAGAAAGAAAGGGGGGCAGGGGGGTTGAATCCTGCACTCAATAATGCCTTACTAGTGTGACTACCTTGCAGAGCTCACCATAGGGGTAATCATCCAATACATTATCAAATTCAGTGATAAAAGCAACAAAGGCATAAAAATCAATGCTTGAACTAACTGAACACTGGGTTTTTATTAATGCTTTTAGCACCAATACTTTATTACATAATATTTAATGGTTTAGTGTTATGTAAGTCTTTAGATAAACTCTGCACTGTAAAGTTGGCTGCTTTTTCAAATGGCCCTATTTTTCAGATCACACTAACACAGATGGTACGCAAGAAAACTGAACATTGAATGCTAAAATTGCTGACTTATATTTAAATATCTTGTTCTTGTTCTATATTTAAGCAATACAGAATGAAGTTTTGATTTATTACCAATATAGACTCATGCCTCACATTGCCTCAGGTAGGATTATATATGCACTGAATACAGGAATTGTATCATACAGTACAACAACCCTTAAATAGTTTCACTGTTAAAATGAAAAAAAAAATATTGTTCTCTCTGTATAATTTTCTATTTGTTAAAGCAGCAATTCATGTTAAATAATTTAAGACATGTCATTAAACACAATGTTGTAACCTTGACTGGTGATGCTGATTTCATTTTTGTTTACTGATCTATTTACACCATATGATGTCACATTTCATTTCATGGTTATCATTTTAGAGCTTAATTATTCTGATTTGGAGATGGCCATGGTACCCCAATTCCCCATATGATCAATTGGCAGTACACATTACATGACAGTTCATCATAGTAACTAGAAAAGTAACATTATCCTGAGGCTAGTCAAAATACTGTAGCTGAGATTATTGATGATAACCTTGCAACCACTATATGGAATGATGTCCATCATTAATTACCATCTTTTGTACAATAAAAGCTGTGAAGTCTATTAAAATGTTGTATTTTAACATGTGGCTTGGTTTGTATTGTAAAATAAAATTTTAAATTGTGAAAAATGAAATATTTCACAGCCTGGATATTATAAAATATATTTACTTGTTTATTTGCTTTTATTTATTTGTTTGTACATTTTGGATTTACAACCTTTGAGTCAGAGACTCATTTACAAAGGCACTTCATCAGAAAGAGGACAAACAGTGTTACATAGTTCAAGATACAAACAGTGTTTCATAGATTAGGTACAATCATATTTACAATGGTTACACATGAGCAACAAGGGGAACACACCCTGTCATACATTACAGCATAAGTAGAGAATAAATGACATGCGATGTTGGAGCGACTAAAGACTGCCCTTGGGCCAGGCTACAACATAATGATGACTGGTGACTGCTGGTGCAGGATGTAAGACAGATGTCCTGTGAGGTAGTGGACTATGGAGCTGGTGAAAGGGAAGTGGAGGAGTGTCTGAGTATGCTGTCCAGCAGACATTGTCATAACTTGGAGTGTTCTGGTGGGCTAGGCCCCACAGGAAGTCCAAGGGGGATGGGAGAGAGCTGCAGTTAGTTACATTTATAGCAGCACACGTCAAAAAGGTGGTTACAAAGGGTAGACTTAAAGAGACCAATATTGGTGATTCTGACTGGAAGGGAGTTGAACCAGGAGGGGGCCCTGTGACAAAAGGACATCTGGGCTAGAGAGATCCTGGTACTGTGCACCAGTAGGGTGGCCTTATCTGAGCTGCAGGTGGAGACAGTAGAGGAGGCATGCTGAATAGAGACTGACACCCCGGGGGGGGGAGAGCCTGAGCAGAGTTTTCTTAGCTAGCAGGCAGATTTTGTAGCAGATTCTTTCTCCGAGGTTGAGACGGTTGGCAGTGGAGTAGAGCAGGCAAGTATGGGTGTGCCTGGGGGCTCCAGTCAGGAGCCTACAGGCTTGTTGATGGAGAGCTGGATTTTAGTGAGTGCAGCATTGTCAGCAGCTGCATATATAGGCAGGCCATATTCCACTAGGGACAGGACAGAGGAGGTGATGGCCAGCTGGAGTGCATCAGGAGGAAGGCAGTCCCTGTGGTGGTATAGAAGGCCAATCCGGGAGTCAGTGGCAGCTGAGAGGGCACTGATGTGAGTGTGGAAACTGAGGGCAGTGTTGAAGGTAATGTCTAAGTATTTATAGGTGGTCACTTTCTCTAAGGGGTGTTAAGTGTTGGGGAGTAACAGGAGGGGAGCATTTCTGGCCTTGTTTTGGTGGTGGGTGAAAAGCATCGACTTAATCTTCTTTGGATTAATGACTAGTCTATTTTCAGTGAACCACTTTTCAGCATGATTGAAGGTGAGTTGGAGAGAGGCCTGGAGAGAGGTAGAATTATGGTGTGAGGCGTAGAGAACTGCGTCATCCGAATATAGCAGAATTTTACCAGAACAGGAGCTGGGAAGTGTGTTAAGATAGAGACTGAAAAGTAGGGGTCCCAGGATGGAACCCTGGGGAACCCCGGAGTTGACAGGTCTGGTAATGGACACGGTCCCATTGATTTTTATGCATTTGGATCGAGCTGAGAGGTAGCTAGAGAACCAGGCGAGGGGACCAGTGGAGAAACCGAGTTGGTGGACTGAGTCAAGCAAGACGGGATGGCAGACAGTGTCAAAGGCCTTGGAGAGGTCAATGAACACAGCTCCAGCAAGGTTGCCAGAGTCAAGAGAGGAGTGCAGGTAGTTAGAGAAGTCCAGGAGAGCAGTGGTGGGTGCTGTGTCCTGAGCGGAAGCTGTGCTGCTCAGAGCACAAAATGTCATACTTAGTCAGGTACTTGGTGAGCTGGGTAGCCACCCCTTTTTCAAGAGCTTTGGAGAGTGGGGGAAGGATGGAAATTGGTCGATAGTTATTGGGGAAGGATCTATCATCACTTTTGTGTATGGGCATGATGATGGCTGTTTTTCAGACACTGGGGAATTGACCCAAGCATAAGGAACAGCTAAGTAGGTCAGTCAGTGGTACTAGGATGACATCCAGACCTTGGTATAGGATCCTGGTGTCCAGAGGATCATTACTGGGGCTATTGCTACCAAGGGCGTTTAGCCAGTATATTGTTATTGGTTTACTTAATAGCAAAACAAGCATAACAGAACTCAACTATGACTATATGTTTAAAAAGAAATAAAAAAAAAATCATATTTATATATTCATAAATCTGAGTCCCAACAATAGTTCTTTATCTGACATGACTTAAACCCTGACTAGAAGCCATGGGTTATATTTGAGAACAGCTTTTCTTAAGTATCTTTTATGACTCAAAACCAAGGGAGTAGGGCATCATACAAGACAGGAGAGAAAGGATGATCTAAGAAGAATAAGATATTGGTAAATAAAATCTGCCATAACATAAACTGCTGCATTCAGTACCCTCAAGGTAGATAAATCTCCCAGGTTAGATGGTATGCACTCAAGGGTGCTAAAGGAGCTGGTGACAGTACTTGCAGACACACATACTGTACCTGGATTTCAGTAAGGCATTTCACTCAGTCCCTCATAAAAGATTGACCAAGAAATTTGATTACCTAGAGATGGCATGCAAAACATCTAGGTGGGTTGTAAACTGGTTAGGAGGGAGATCCCACAGGGTAGTGGTGCAGGAGAGTCATTTGGGAGATGGAGGGAGTTACCAGAGGAATACCACGGGGCTTGCTGATCTGGGTAGTGCTGTTTACATTGTTCATTCATTGAATCTGGGATGGCATTAAGGGCAATATGTGTCTTTTTGCAGGAGACATCAGGATCTGTGGGAGGACAGACACAGAGGCTGTGGTCAGGGACATGAAAACAGACCAAGAGTAGAAAAGTTGGAGAGATGGTCTAGAGCCTAGCAAGAAGAGTACAACTCCAAAATGTATAAAGTCATGCATATAGAAAGAAAGAACACAGGGGTGGAGTACAAGTTGGATTTAATAAATGTCATGGGGTCCAAGGAGGAAAATGGTCAGGGAATTACAGTTCCTATGAACCAGAAGCCTTCTAAGGTATTCAGTAAGAAAGTGGTAATGGCTAAGAAGATTCTGGGTTATATAGGTACTGGGTTCATAAGCAGAAGAATGGAGGTCAAACTAACTCTGCACAGATTAATGATGTGGCTGCATCTGGAGTACTGCATACAGCTATGAAACCCCAAACACAAAAATGACTTCAAATAGCTGGAGGCAGTGCAAAGAAGGGCTGCAAAAATTATTCAGGAACATCAGGGACTCTCGTATGAACAAGGACTTGAGAAACTGAATATGAACTCATTGGAAGACAAAAAAGGGAATGAAGGAACATGATAGAGACCATTAAGTATCTCAAGGGTATCAACAAGATATACTACAATAAGTTCTTCAGACCCAGCAAAAACAAACACATGACAAAAATGAGATACATGCTGGCTGTGGGCAGTGTCCAGCAGGAGGGCAGAAGGCACGTCTTCACGAAGGGTAGTGAAGGGGAACCAAGAGACTACTTGATGAGGTGGTAAGACAGAAAACTTTGAAGTCTGCCCACCAACACTTATGATGTCAGCTTAAATTTAAGGAAGGCCAATCAAAAAAAATGAAGCAAAGAAAGCAAATGTCTCGGATAACTTTAAATGTCTAACATTATAGACAAAAGCAAATGTTTGTTTCCATTCGCCAATACAAGAGAATAAAGAAGAATTAATGGAATAGGGTTATCATTTTTTTGTCAGTATCAGACAAGTACAACTATATAGTTACAAAAATGTTAGTAAAACTTTTGCAAGTGTATTGCTAGTACCCACACAGGCTCATTTCTGATTATATGTTTGGCAAGCCACTTTGGAATACTTCTGATTCAAGGGTTTAGTACTGGTTCTATAAGGAATCTGTGCTGCTAGTTATTATCCATGTTCTTGTTTCTATAATGGATTTTGTATAGCTTACTCTGGCTGTATATTATATGGTGTTATTTTGCTGAAAGTAAATAACATTTTTCATGATAAAAAAACAAAACTTTTGCAAGTGAATTGTTAAAGTAGAAAATACAAGAAGAAGTCCGGTGGTATCTGGTTAGGTATTCATGTCAACTGAGACTACACAAGTGCAGTAGTTACTATTTAAGAATGTCTGCGTTAAATTTCACAAGTGGATGGTTTATTAAGAAAGTATAACAACAGCCATTTTTTGTGTTTGACATTGGTAAAATGTTTAGTCAGAAAACTACAAAAACATTGTTATGAACATTTTGGGCAAGGCTGGTCAACTAGCCATGGTTTACATTTTTCTTTTGTCTTGCACATTGTGGGAGGGAAATTGTAAGTACATGCATTTAATTTAAGATTGAAGAAGAAGATGAAAGAACATTTGACATTTACAACTGCATGTAAATTAAGATTAAAGAAGACAAATTGAAATTTGGCCTTTACAAATTTGCAAGTAATGTAAGGTTGAAGAAGAATATGAATTGACTTTTGGCATTTATAATTGCAAGTATATTTTTATTTTTTACTCTTCTGTTTGTAGCCCTCCAGCCTGGAACTGTCTTGGGCTACTGCACTCACCGAGCTGCTTTACTGCCTGCTGTGTTCCCCTGCCATCTTCAAGTTCATTTCAGTTACTCAGGTTGGGGGACTGCAACCCTGGGAGACTGAGGGGGCAGTGGCGGGGAACCAGTGTTGGGCATGTGGCAGTGGCTCTGGCAGGGCCATCACCTATCCAAAGTTGGAGCGGTATTTCTTGTAAGCCCGAGACCTCCCTCTGCTTGTACGAGGTGCACGTCTGATGCTGTGGTGCAAGGCAACCCTGCCTGCGTCAGCCTTACTCCTTACATGCAGCCCAGCAGTTTGTGGTGCCCTCCAGTCTCCACTGGGGGACGCCAGAGTGTCGGACAACCCATGCCCTCCCACCCGTAGAGGAGAGCAGCCCAGCGGTTGCTCGATTTGTCTCCTGCCAACCCCCAACTCCTGATCTCGCTCCCAAACTCAGGTCATCAGCGTGGTGCAAGGTGTGGCATCCAGCACCTCAACCCTCAGCACCACCAGGCTGGCTATTTGCACGTATATTAAGATGGAAAAAGAAGAGGAATTGACATTTGTCATTTATAATTGCACATGATTGATGACTGAAAAATTGAAGACAAATTGACATTTGGCATTTTTAATTGCACTGCCACTGAATGAAAGTATTAATTTAGTGCAATAATAAATGCCAAATGTCAATTTGTCTTCTTCTTCAATCTTAAATTATATGTGTGTGCTTATGATTTGCCTCCACATGTGCAAGACAAAGCAAAACATAGCTAGCAGGCCAACCTAGTCCTATATGCATTGTTGAATAAAAAGTGCACAGATTCCTATAGTATATCATTATTAAACAGTATTAATTTAATATTGTATAATGAGTGTACACTACATGCATCTGCTTGCCATCTACATGATTTTATATCGGCCTTAATTTTAGCTGTGTTCAAGCTAGCTTGGGTGTCTGTACCAGCATCCAATTCCCCCTACTTGATGTAATTACGGTTTCATTCCACGTGCATTCTTATAAGGCTGCTCCTCCCCCCTCCACACACACAAAAGAAGAGATGGGAACTGATTTTAAAACCCAGAATTTGGCACAAGGTGAATGCACCAAAAGAATTTGACACAAGTGGCACCTTGTGCCAAAGTTTACAGCAATCATGATTTTCAAGAGCAGGCTACATTGGAATTGGGATGCCTTGCATTGAAGCCACCCTATATGACCCCTGCACCAGAAGTGGTACTGTGGCAGGTCACAAGGAGGTTTGCACCACAGTGGGGCTATAGTATCCCATTATTTAGAATTTTAGAAGCCCAACTGTAAATGCAACACAGTGTTGAGGGTAGACCAGCCATGAGTTGGTCTAACAGCCCTTGCACTAGGTGGGTGGCATAAGCTACACTCGGGGGCAGGCTACATTGCACAGTGCAGCAGAACCAGTGGGGAGTGCAAGTGCTGGGTGGAGTGGGTATAACAGCTTGCGGAAGGGGACACCGGTGGCAAAGGGCAGGTATGCCTGGACAGTGACACACAGCCAAGGAGTGACCATGGGCAGTATGCAACCACTGATCATCTCCCAAACCCCTAATGCTGCAAACCCTGTCAGTTGACCTGCAGCACACACATGCCCCAACATACTGACTGCCAGATGACAGGCTGGCATCTACCACTTGTGCCCATCCCACAAGCCATCACTCTTCTGGCACCTGTGGCTGAGCATTGGGGCAGGTGGCTCTGCCTAGGGAATGTTTCCCACCATGAGACCCCCTCATCCTGCGCTGCCATGTACAGTCACTCTCTGTTAGGATGGTGGCAAGATGTGGGCAGCTGACAAGGGCTGGTGGCATCAGGGGTCCAGGATACAGTTTGTGCCAGCATAATGCCAACTGCACTCCAAAAATGTGTTCCCTGTCCCGGACACGCCAGCATTGGTGCCACCAGAGTACACTCCTAAAGTTGGTCATGACTCTGCCACCCACTACTGGCACCCCTAACAGTCCTACCATGCAGTCTGTCCCCACCCAACACCACAGCTCTGGGCCAGGGTTGTGCCAGGCTTGAGGGGGGCTTGACAGGACCCTCCATCAAACCCCTCTGGTGCGCCAAAGATTTGAAACAAGACTGAGTCTGTGGCAACTCCTGGAATTTTGGTACAGGGATCCCCTTTTTTCTAGAATAGGATGTAAGGTCTCTGATGCACCTGGATATTGCCACAGCTGTGGATCAACACACCAGTCATCAGTGCAGCAGCCTTTTGAAAGTCAGGTCCAAGATGTTTTACTTAAAATTGGTGAAATAAAAAAAAAGAGTAGCATTTGTGTTGTGAGTGTTGCATCTTTCTTTCAGTCACATTTCAGGACATTAGTGTAATTTTCTGAAGTATTTTTACCATGTGACCTTATGGGCATCCGCAGCAGCTGAACTCCCCCAGGGCACAATGGCTGTCTTCATCAGTAATGCATACTGGCTCCTCTTCATCACTTTTAGGATCAGTGTGATGTTTTATAGAAGAAGTGCATTCACTGAATAGATGAAGACTGACCTTAAGAAATGTGAGGCTTTCAACATTTTCCGGTAACAAATTATTATATAGGTCAGAAACAACACTACAAGCTGTGCTAATAAATATTTCCGAATAGACACTGGTGGGAAGGCAACTCAAGTAAAACAAGCAATTGTCAATGCCGAATGTTGATTGCTTGTATGCACTGTTTAGGTATTAGGAAGTCATTGGAGTGCAAATATTGAAAATTCGCGAACTTACGAGCGTGCGTAGGAACTGCGCAACGCACACTTATAAAACAGTCATTTTTAGGAATTTTTTCACCAAATTTTCAACATAGCCATTTTAAGACCTCTGCTCATGAACAGTGTCACTGTGATTTTCTTAATGTGTTCCATACATTGATTTCACACACCGACTGTGCCATTGTGGCTACATGAGTGGAAGCACATTTTGGGCAAGATGTGGAAAATGACAGCTGTACTGCTCATAAGGAGGTGTGGTAAAATGGCAGTGTTGAAAATCTGGAGTGAAAATATTGATACATGAAACTTACCGGCACGTGAGGAACTGCGAATGCACGCTTCATAAAACAGTCATTTTGGAATTTTTTCACCAAATTTTCAACATAGGCTTTTTGAGAGCCCGCCTTATGAACAGTGGCAGTGTCATTTCATTACTCAGTCCCAAAAGGTGATTTCACACAGTGACCGCGAAATCACCCTTCGGGTCCGATTAACGCCATGACAGTGCAAGAATTCATGAGGAGGGGTTCCAAAACCCCATGTTGAAAATTTGGGCCCAAAATTCCCAAAAATGCCTGAGAAATACAACAAAGTTGAAAAAACCCTATTTATTCCATTATACCACTTACCGGCATTTCCTCAGTTTGCGGTTGGCTTTGAAGAGTGCAGACGTGTTCCCGGTCCACCGATGATCATCATACTGAGCTCCGGAGGTAAGTATGAGGTGAGGGGGGTGTGGGGAAGCGGGGTGCACAGTGGGTGGGTGCGGGTTTTGGGGCGAGCAGGGAGACGGTGAGGGAACGTTTTCTTGTTTACAGGTTTTTTTTTAATTAAGACGACGCAGGATGTTTGCCACACTGGGGTTAGAGCTGACAGGGGATTGGGCTCCCCCATCAGCAATAACAAGATTTGCCATGCTGGGGTGGGATCCCAGCATGGCACCTGGAAAGCTTTTGGGGGGTGTGTGCAGTCGTGGAGCCAATGGGGGATTGGTCACCCCCGTCGGCTATAAAATTTTTTGCCACATTGGTGTGGGCTCCCAGCGTGGCACCTGGACAGCTTTTGTAGGGGTGGAGGCATGGGGCCCGGCGAGGATTAGGCACCCCGCGGCCATACAGTGTGTGCGTGGGGAAGGAGCACATCAGCACGCAATATGTGTGCTTGCTGTGTGGGGGGGAGAGCTCTGCTCACTGAAGCGGAGCTCTCCCTTTCAACTGTATGCCACTGCATTTTCGACTGCTGTCATAGACAGCTGCAGCAGTCATTGGAGAACTGCGGCTCTGCCTGCAAACTCACTGACTGAATTGGAAGATGGGTGCCACACCTCCAAAAACTCGGATGATGGCACTATGTTTCTTGCACATGCATGCAAGCAACATAAAAATGACTGTTTTGGACAATGCTTGCCAGATTTTTCTCTTACTCTGCCACTATTTCGGAGGGTCATTCCATATAAATAGTTAACTAGGGTCTTTTGAAAGTTTTCCACCATACTGGCAGCAGTATGTCCCTGGAAAACACTGGAACAAGTATTATTTTTATCAATATCTTGCAGCTCTGACCAAATTCTCTCTTCTTTATCATCTTGATTTTTCATAGTGGATGCACCTCTTGTAGGTAATTGGTTTGGGAGTCTGTACATTCAAATGTGCATCTGTATACTTGGCAGTGTCAGTGGCTCAGCAGGTAGCACACTCACCTCTGAAGCCAGGAGATATGAAGGACTGTGGGTTTTGTCCCCACACCAGGCACTTGGGTGAAATCCCAATACTGACACTGTAGTGCAGCATGAGGGGGGTGTTGCACTCCTGAGGTGCTGTCTTTCAAATGAGACATTAAACCAAGGTCCCATATGCCTGTTCTGGTGGTAGTTCAGTTGGATGTTAAAGATCCCATGGCACTTCTTGAAAAGAGTAGGGGAGATTTTTATTGAAGGATACAATACAAACATAATAATAATCACAATGAAAACAAATGAGAAGCCAACATCATGAAAAAAAAAACCAATAATGTGAGACCTAATTCTCTGAACCAAAATACATATATAGTTACAAAAACTTCATGTGGTCAAACTTTGTAAATGTATTGAACCTTCTCTGGACTACCGTTGCTTTAGTATACCTGACAGCTTAATTTACTTAATACATTATAATTTCTTTCTCATGCCTTGTCTAACTCAATATTTGTTATTATTTAAACTTTATAAAAAAGGAGAGGCCTCTCTACCATAACTTTACTTTCTGTGCAACATAAATCAACAGTCCATTATTAATTATTGTTCTAAGAGCATTTTCACAAACTACTTTAAATATCATATGCAGCATTATTTGCTGCCTAAGTACCCATTGTACTCTTGCATTCCATAAATAATATTTCAAAACAGCAAACAATACTGATAAAGAACCTTTCTGGTCTCTAAGTGTAGTCCACTAACTTTAAAATTTCATATGTCATATTTTGCATCCAAGAGAGTTTCCAAGCTTGGGCGAGAAAAATCCATAAGTTGCTGGAATAGGAATAAGTAACAGCAAAATGTTCTATGGATTCATCTGAGGCTCCACAATCCATGTATGGGCATCATCTCTCTTCAAGTGGTTTGTGCTTATGATTACTGCAGACATTGAGTCACCCATAGGCACTAAGGATACAGTTTTCCAAAAATGTTCTGGAATTCATTCTTCATTGAGCATAGACAATACTTTCTTTGTGTTATGGGGTCTGCAGTTTTTAAATTATAGGTTTATGTGGCTGCTAGTCTCCATAATATGTTAATATAGTTGCTTCTGTGTGGTTGATCTAAAGATAAATAGTGAAACCTGCCATTTATGGAGTTTTTGTACTGCAGATTTCAGGGATTCTGGAATCTGTAAAAAGTTTGTCTGTTTTGGGGGGGGGGGTCCTCCGATTTGGATAACAAAACTTGTCAATTATTTATAAACCAAAGATTTACCAATGGAGTTGAGTTCTCCCATGTTTTTTTGATGGAGGGGGTCAAAAACAGAGAATGTCCAGTTTCAGTTTCAGTTTATTTAGTAAAAGTGTATATACAAATCAGTACAATTTGTTACACTTATAAATTTACAAAAGATCATAATCTTTAAGACAAGTCAATTTATCAACAGTACATAGAAGTTAGCAAACATTCATTATCTAATCAAAAAAAATTTGGCCAAGCCAAACATTAATTTTATTGACTCCATTTTTAAAATTTGATTTATATAATGTTCATCTGACTCAACCATAGACTTAGGAAAAAGTGCCTTGAGATATTTTACCTTTTGTTCTGACCAACTTTTGTAATCAAATAGTATATGCATAATCCCTAGGTTAGAGATATTCAAACATGTACAACCTCCATTTTCAGTTTTATTAAAAAAATTATTAAGGTTGTGATAAGTACTTCCCATACAAGCTAGCCTCACTTTACAAAGCAATTTTCTATGTAGTTTATTTTCACATAGAACAAGGTATTTTTCTTGTTCCCAAGTCAATTTAACTTTTGAGTATAACCCCAAAGTATCTAGATCATAGATGGTACTAAAATCTGTTTGAATAGCTATATCTGTAATCCTTTGTTTAGCATTATTCAGATAAGTTAAGGGTGATTTTAATGTGAAAGTGGGCCATAGGTCTCCACAACCTATATTTTTTTAAAATATTGTTCAAGTTAGAAAATCAACAATTCCTCAAACCCACATCACATAAATTTTTATAGAATTCCAACCAACATATTTTAGGTAACCTCTCACTATTCATTTGAATTATTTTACCCCAATATGATATCACCCTTAGCAATATTTTAGTATAAATAGAAAGCAAACCTCATTCAAGTCTAAGAAAAGAAAACAGAGTATCTCGCGGTAAATTCAAAATTATTTTCAGAAATTGGTTTTGGATACATTCAATATTTAACTTCCCCAGGGACAAGGAAAGTCCCCAAATTTCAGAACAATAAAGAATTTGAGACATTAATTTGGCTTCAAAAGTTCTTTGAAGGGCCAAAAAGGAATTGTTTGCGAATTTATTTGCAAAGTTTCTTATGGCTCCCTTGGATTTATATGAATTATTTTTAAGTTCAGATAAAAGAGGTTTCCATGAGCACTTGGAGTCAATTTTTATCCCAAGATAATAAAATTCTGAAACCACTTCAAATTTATTCCCATTGATGTTTCGAGAGTCTCTCTTCAATTTAGGTTTTCCTAATATTAGTACTTTAGATTTATCTATATTTAACTCAAGATCTAGTTCAGATAATGAATCCATAATATTAATTAAACCTCATCTAAGACCTAAAGGCGTCTGAGAATTATCAGCATGAAGTAATATCTGAATTTTTTCATTATTTATAGTAGGGGCAAACATATTTATTCTTAAAATATTGATAATAAGTTTTTCTATATATATAAGTTAAAAAGAATAGGGGCCAACAAACAACCTTGCTTTACTCCACTAATTATAGATATTTCTTTAGACAAGGCACCATCCCTCCTATACCATACCATTGCTACTGTATCTTGATGCAGAAGTTTTAAAATAGATAACAACTGAGGGGCAATGTTTAATTCTGCCAATATATCCCACAACTTCCATCTGTTCACTGAGTCAAAAGCAGCCCTTATATCTAAAAAAGCCAAGTAGAGGGGGCCCTTTTTTTGGTGAACATAATTATTCACCAGGTAGTTCAAGGTAAAGAGCAGATCCAAAGAACTACATTCTCTTTTAAACCCGCATTGAAATTTAGAAAGCAACTTCTTTTCTTCTACCCATAACTCCAGTCTTGAAAGGATTAATCTAGAAAATACCTTTTGAACTACAGGGAGGAGCATAATAGGCCTATAATTTTAGCATCTTGTTTGTCCCTCTTTTTTGTAATGGGACAATAATTTCTTTATTCCAATCCAACAGAAGTTTCAACTGAGAACAAATTGCACAGAATACTGGGGTGGGAATACTAGCCCAAAATTCTGGGTTATGTAAAAAGATCTCGTCTGGAAGGTCATCAACCCCAGCTGCCTTATTTCTTTTTTGGGCTTGAATGACTACTTCAACCTCATTCACAGAGAACCCTAGAGGATTTTTACCTACAGGAAGTTTGCCAAGGCTTAGGACTTTATGATGGCTACCTATATCACCACTCATATTCTTATGCACTTTGTTAAAGTGGGAGACCCATTTCTCAGCACTAATTAAACCAAGCATCATTGTTATTATAACTGATAGCCACCATGTTCCAAAAAGGCTTAGAGTCATTCCTAAAGATGCTATCTCAAAGTTGTTCCCACAGTTTCCTTTTATACATTTTTTTTAAGGACCAACAGCTTCCTATATTCCTTTCTTAGTTTTTTTAAGGCTCCCAACACTGGACCAAAGGGCAGCCTAGATCTAATTTTCCCAACTTTTTAAATTTCTTTTCTAAGTTTATGACATTCAACGTCAAACCATGGATTCTCAGTGTTGGTCATATAACTTCTTTTTTGGTCTCTCATAAGCACCTAGTTCATCCTGACAGGTCTTAAGTAACACATTACATTTTTTTATTATATCCTCTCCATTTCCCACATTGAATCCTAAAGTGCTTATATTATATTGTAATTTCTTTTTCATAATTAGGTCCTCTAGTGTTGCCTTAGAAAACTCATTCCTTTGGATTTTTTTTCCCAAACTTAATGCACATATGCTGATCTGCAACAATTCTTGCCTTGTTATTTTTTTTTAATATTAAAAACTGTATACAATGTACACAATACTGGGAAATGATCACTGTCTCATATTTTTAACACCTCAGATTTTTAACCATACTATATTCACTTGGCTCTATAACACACAGATCTAACACAGCACCACCATTTCTTGTGGGAAAGGTGTATTCTCCCTGCCAATCTCCCCTAGTACGCCCATTCAGGACTCTTAAATGAAACTTATCAAAGAATTGTAATATAGTTTTACCTTGATTTGTTACCCTCCCATCCTTTGACTCCCTTATAGGGATATTAAAAACATAATCTAACCCCCAATCTATTTTTTTTTTCCTCTAATCGATTTCCAATATGGGCATTAAAATCCCCTGCTAATAATAGTTTACTCCCTTGAAATCTAGTTTTTGTAGACTCTAAACTGTCCTCTAGCATTTGAATCACTTTCTGAAAATCAGAGCATTTAAGACCAGGGGGAATATAAACATTGAACAGTATCCAGACATTACTGTCATCAGCAATCACTAGATAAATAAACAAAATATTATAAGAACCAACCTCAGTTGTCCTATAATTTATACTAGTATCTATCAAAATAAGCAATCCTCCTTTTAACCATCTGAATTTTTTTCTCTATAGGCAGAGGAAGACCAAATATTAAACCCTTCTATTATTTGTTTGTCAGAATTTTGCATCCATGTCTCATGTGACAAAATAATAGAGAATTGTCTTAACCATCTTATACAATCCTTATGTAACATTTTACTCTTCAAACCTGCTAAACTAAGAAGAGTAATTTTGTTCCTTGACTTCCCTCTAAAGAGCAGTCAGTTAGTTTAGGCAAAACTGCTTGTAATTGAAGCTAAACTATCAATACTGATTAAGGTGTCAGCCTTATCTGAAAAAGTGGATGTTTCCAGGGTAACCTTGTCCTCTAAGATTACACTACTGTTTATTCTTACACTTAGTTGTTTTTTACCTCTTATCATTACCATTTCTTCTTTATCCTCCCTTAGACTATGAACAATTTCATTTGGCTTCATATAGGTAGTTTTTTGAGGCTTTTTAAGGCCTTGAGTACCACCAGTTCCACTACTTTTTTCTGAACAATTTTTAGATATTTCTATGTCTAAATCTTTGTCTGAGGTCAATGTCATTGTTGCATCTAAGTATAATCCAACATCTGAGAATTTCTCTTTCATAGCCAAAAAAATGTTGTAGGTGCCGTATTGGTCCTTTTGAGAACAGATCCAGAAACAAATGATTTGATACCTTTTATTGGACCAACATGGATGTTACAGAAAAGAACAAAGTGCTCTAGCTTTCAAACCAACCTGGTCCTTCTTCGGTCACAAAGCTTCTGAAGAAGGACCAGGTTGGTTTAAAGCTAAAGCACTTTGTTCCTTTCTGTAACATCCATATCGGTCCAATAAAAGGTATCAAATCATTTGTTTAATACCATCAGTAATACCTTCACATTTATTAGTAGCTTTAAAAATGGACATTTGACAATTATCCAAATTCTGGGTCTTTTTTGCCACAGAACTAGACCCAACCCCCATAAGATCAGATAAGTGTAATTTGGGAGCTGCAACAGGTACATTTTTCATATATTTATTGTCTGATTTAAAATCTAATGATCTCCCTACTGCTTTTCCTCTCAGGCATGGTTGATTCTGATTTATATAACTTTCAGACACTTTTTATAAGCTCCTAATTTTTTTTAGCAATGGGTGCATAGGTATCTGAGACTCTTGGGATTCAGATTCTGCTTGGGATGAAGTCAGTTTAGGAGCAAAAGGTTTTATTATTCTATTGTTTCTTAACTCTATTTGATTAATTGGAGACTTAAAAACCTGTGTTATTTTTTTATTTAGCCTCTTTGGGACCTTCTCCATTATTTTAAGTCCTTTTTCCCTTTTATTAAGCCCCTTTTTGCCATAAGTTTTCAATACCTTTTTCATTTTCAACTTAGACCCTTTAAACTTTCAACAACATATAACATATGTTTTCTGAAAAATCATATAATATCCACACACTGTCTCTAAAAAAAGAATCTAAATATACTGAATAGAAATAATTATAAATAATAATAAATACAAATCTTCACGTTCTTCACACTCTTCTCATTCATCAGCTTCTAGATTTCCAAAAGTTCGTTCTCGTTCACATTTATAAATTATAATTGTTCCAAGAGAATAATAACAGTGTCCAATGTAGAATCCAAAGTCCAAAGTCCAAGGATCAGGACACAAAAAATATCCAGGTAGCCAAGTAAGCAAGTAACCAGATAATCAGATAGTAGTCGGGTAATCAGATAATCAGGTAATCGGCAAGTCCAAATAAGGACAAAACAAGGAAACATATCAGAGATGGCATCCAATTATCCACTTAGCACTGCAGTTCACAGGATTGCTACTTGATAGTTGTTTTTCCCAAGCGTTAAACACACTAAACAAAAAAAAAAACTTGTAAAATATTGAGGTACTGCTCTGATAAGCCAAAATATAATCAAAGTACGATCAAGGAACAACGAACGAAGATATATATACGAGACCACAGAGCTACAATGAATATAAAAATGTGTGCAACAACACAATAATACAACAATGCCTATGAAGGGAAGTTGTATAAGGATGTTAATAAGTTAAAATGGGTTTAAGCTGACCCTCTAAACCCACTAATGGGGGCGAAGCAAAGCAATAAGCAATAACACTTTGCACTGAAATTCTGTTAACAATGGAGTAAAAGTTGTAATATAAAAGCACTTACTCTTTGATATAAACTTTCCTCCCTACGTAGAGACACCTTCAGGTATACACTCCCTCTATTACTCCTTGTTAATAGATGGAAGTTCAAACCCCGCAAAACAAAGACAAGAAACAGCACAAATGGCACAATCGGCTCAATCAGCTCAGTTCACACAAGGATTTAATGGTGTAATATCCCAAAGCGTTTGAAGTAAAGCAAAAAAACAGAGAAACAAAACCCAGAGCAGCACGATACACATGCGCATCTTCAATGTGAGCAGGTGAATGAATGATTACTGCAGGAGGCGCGTGTTCTTTTATACTTCTGTAGGATCCCCCTTAATAGCATATGGCGGGAATTATGAATAAAATTACAAACAAATAAATAAAAAAAGTTGTACCTATACATAGATTCAAATCCTTAAACTTATAACTTTCTAAGAGTTCTAAAAACATGAACTATCATCCTAAAAGTTTAGAATACTAAAAACAAAAACAGAGATATGGGGAACTACTAAAGTTTTCAGAATTGAATCAAAATATACATATATATATATATATAATATATATATATATATATATATATATATATATATATAGTCACATAACTTATCAAGTTTAAAACGCAATTGTGGACTCATAAAAGATGGACTCCACTGAATGTAAAGGTGTGGCTATATCCTTCTTCTTCTCGCTGATCCGACTGGCTGCTGTGTAAAAATGAACCAGGCCACTCTCTCGTTCTCCTCTCCCCACAGCTCAACACAGCTCAACACACTGTTCGCCGCCCACTAGTGACTGGCGACCAGCATCCAGTCATAACTCCTTAGGCTCCCTGGCTTCTCCTCTCTGGAACTATACAACTCTTACAGGAGGTGCTTGATCGGAGCTGGAATGGAGACGCTTATCGGTCCTAAAAACCAAAAAAACACAGCAGAGAAGAAAAACACCACACCAGCAGCATTACACAAAAAGATAGACTGGAAAGGGAGCAGACTAAGGCAATGACATCATACCTTTACTAAATTAAATATAGGCACTGCTCTCCTGCTTCTCCGTTTTCCTCCTCAAAACTGAGAGCATGTAGTGAAAAAGCTGCTTCCTCTCCATCTCCTGTCTACAGGTCAGTGAATGATTGGTAACACATCAGAGAATGAAAAAAATAACTGGGTCTATCATTTCTAAATTGCCTTTTTGTCTAGTAAGGTAGGTATAGCATTTTTTAACTGGGTTCATACAACTGCCCCACAGCATACAGAAGAAAATGCTATATATGTGGGTTTTAAGTGATAATGGTAATGGGAAAACCATGCCCATGTATATCAGACTGGGAATTAAAAATTGTTTCATAATATGAATCCACTTTAATTTGAAGAGTTTCCACCCCTTCCACATATTAATTTTAGTTTCAAATCCTTGTAGTGCCCTGTCCCAATTTAATGTAGCTATATTTTGGGTTACAAACAAGATACCTAAGATTTTCACTGGTTTGTAATTACTCTGAAACCATTCAGTGCCGCATGGGGGTTATTTAATGAACCTTTAGAAAGTGCCTTACATTTTCAGATTATTTAAATCTGCAGTTGAGGCTTCCAAATAGTTTTGTAATTCCCTATTTACCTCAATGCTCTGCTGATTTGCTAAGGTTAGACAGATGTCATCCGCGTAAGCCAAGACTTTCACCTTGTCCCCTAGTGTATTCCCTATAAGTCCTACAATCATACCTCTCAACCTCCTGCCTCATAAATCAGGGACAAGGCTTAAAAAAATCAGGGACAAAGGACCAAAATCAGGGACACATCTTCAAAATTAGAGATATCCACCCAGAAAGCTGGTAGAATATGGGGCTTGGTGCAAAATGCATTTTCTAAAGAAGAACAAGTCTGTAACTTTAATGCTTGACATTGTTTTGTGCATACAGTCCCCACTGTTTAGCCACAAAAACACAAATTTTAGGAGGGACAGAGTAAAATTTTGAGGCAAAATCAGGGACGTCCCTGAAAATCAGGGACACTTGAGAGGTATGCCTACAATGCATTCACTCTGTGCAATGAGTTCCAGAAGTGGATTCAGGGAAAAAATGTATAACAAAGGGCTCAGAGGACAGCCTTGTTTGACCCCCAGTTATCACACAATCTGGTCCCAGTTGCCCAAGAATAAAGGGGTTGCAGTATGCTTGAGCATATAACATTTTTATGTTATCTATGAATCCCTGTGGTATGCCATACATCTGTAACACTTGGAACATGAAGGCACGGTTCACCCTATCAAAAGCCTTCTGCTGGTCTAAGGATGTAATCCATCCTATTTTCTGTGATTTTTTGTAGCACTCCCATAATTCATGTAAGATTATCAAAGGGTAATCCACAGAATTGTGTTGGATGGATTATGTGTGTAGCTATTGATCTGAGTTAGAGGTGTAAAATTTGCGACTGTATTTTAAAGTCAATATTAAGCAGGCTTATTTGTCTCCAGTTTTGTAATAAAGATCTGTCACCTGATTTGTATAGATAAATTAGGATGCTTTTTGAGAAATATCTCAGGCCTATATTATTTGAAAGAAAAAACAGAATAACTGTTCCAAAAATGGGCTTAGTTCAGGAAGGAATGTTTTAAAGAATTCAAAAGGTAATCCATGCAGTCCTGGGGCTGATCCCAATTTCCTAGATGGAATTGCTGCTGTGATTTCTGACACAGTGATTAGTTTTGTTAAGTCAGATACAGCATCTGGAGAAAATTCTACTGGTGTTATATGAGAAAGGTATTTAGTGATGGTGAACCTGTTCTGCATCTCAGTGGCAGTTTGTTCCCATAAATATTTCGTGACCACCCCCATCAGGTCTTGAAAGGATGATGCAGGTGAATAAGTTTTTATCCTGGAAAGTGGATATTGAGGCTGATTGTTGTTAGGCTTTACATGCTGCACATGGGTTGAAGACCGGGGTTTTCTGGGTGCCAAAAGATAATTCTGCTCTGATAGAGCTGGCTCTATCATATTGTAGGGCTTGCATATCAGTTTTAATTTTAACAATTTGTGGGGATGAGTCTTGTTTGAAGGAAGGAGTTATGGATATTAAGTATTGTAATTGTTGACATAGTGCTAAGTACTTTAAAATATTTATTCCTGGCCTTGCTTTTCCCACATTTTTGGAAATATGTTTGTATATCAACATTAGTTTGGGCCACCAATCTCCTAAAACCTCATAGAGGTCTATTACTGTCCCTGGCTACCAGAAGCTGTCTCACTGTGGATTGAATTTTGAGATCTGTAAGAACTTGGGTATTTAACTTCCATCTTGTTTTGGTAACCAAACGGTGGATGTCTGGACCTAAGGTTATTATGATCTGGTGGTCTGAAAATTCGACTGGGCATAGGACCATCGTACCAACTATCAAGGTTTTAGAGAAGAACACAATCTATGATTGTTGTGAACTGAGACCTTTTATATGTAAAGTATTTAATCTGTCTGATGTTGTCATTACAATTTACTAGATCTGCTATTGAAATGCATTTCTTAAGTGCCACTGAATTGCAATATATTTTGTGGGGGAGGTATGACCTCTCAGAACAAAGAGGCTACAGTTGAAGTCACCACCAAATATGACCATTTTCACAGTAGCTAAGTAAGGCTGGATTTTCTCAATTAAGGCCACCCTCTCTGCCTTAAGTTCAGGCCCATAAACATTGATAATACGGTATGGTACCTTGTCCCAGTATCCATCTATTATCAATGCCCTTCTTGGGACAAGTTGAATTAACCTAAAATGGGAAAACCTGTGCCCTAAGAATAGTATCCCAATCCCATTGGCCTTGTCAGTCCCAAATGACCAATAGGTGGGTCCCCACGGCCATTCTGACTGGAACTGGGCCTGCTGTGATATTGACCCCATTCATGTTTCTTGTAATAGAATGATGTGGACCTGTAAATCAAACAGTAACTGGAAAATAGCATGTCTTTTGGTATTGTTTATAAGACTGTGGCAGTTCAGAGATGCCACTTTAGTGTCTGTTGTGAACACCAGTGATCAACAGTCCAGTGGGAACGAATCATCTCTTTTTCTGTCATTTTTTTTTTCCTATTACACTACTTCTCTGGAGGTTATGGTAGTTGAGCCTCCAGTTTCATTGTATCGACCAGTTCCTCCTTGATTTCAAATTCACCCCAAGTCAGGGTTGTAAGTTTTTCATAGGGATTGTCAGTGTCAATAGGTTGGTAGTATTTTTTTTGCTGCAATCTTGAAGATCTCCAGGTTTGGGCTATAAAAACATCTGTCAAGGTGCATGGTAATTCTGGTTGTTCTGTTTCCGGAGGATCCATGTAAAACACTGGGTTCAATAATTCAGATGCCACATTCTGATCAGCTGATGTTGTGGCCTTGGCCAAGGGTGATTTGGTTTTAAGATCTGTACCAGAGGTGGAGAAATGATCAAGAAGCATATCCTCCTCATGACTGGTGTTAGCCAAATCCAGTGGGGGGAGGGGGGTTGCTTCAGGGGGGGACCTCAGATTGTGCTTTATTAATCAATTCTTCTGAATCTAGATCTTGAGCTTTATTGGCTGATGTCCATGGGCAGTTCTTGTAAATATGGTCATATTCTTCACACAGGTTACATCTCGTGTGGTTATTGCACTGTGAGCTGATGTGTCCCACCTCATTGCAGAGGCTGCATCTGAGCTTGTTGCAAATGCTAGAGAGGTGTGTCCTAGATCCGCAATGATAAAATGCTTTCAGCTGTCCGGGGTTAAAACTAACTCCCCAGTCCCCGCCCAAAGAAAAAACAGTGTGAAATGTGTGTTATACCCTCTTCTGTCTCCCTTAATTTCACTTTGAATCTCCACCCTACTGTCCAAAATTGTTCCCCATCCAGGATAGATTCAGGGGCACTTAGTACTTCATGCTTTTGTTGTAACCAGTGGTAGATGTCTCCCACTGGGACACTTTCATTCTGAAACATGATCGTCACTGATTTAATTAGTGGTTTCATGTGCAGGATGGCTGAAAAAGGCATCCAAAGTGGGGGGAATTTTAGCTGATTATATTTTGTCCAAAAGATATCCACAGATGTGCAGATCTGAAACTGAGATCAAAAGTGTCTTCCCCAGAGATGTGAATGAGTGTAAACAGATCTGCTGGGTAGAATCGAAGAGAGCCTTTAATGAGAGTTTTGTCCACATATTGTCTGTCTGGGCGGGGGTCCATTCCTCCTTTGTATTTAAGGCATACTGCATGTTTCCTAAGTAATGGTTCTGTTCTATTTGCCTTGAATAAATCCAATAGTAATGGTCCCTGTGGTTGTTCCTGTGATGGTTCTTGATGGTTCTCGGTTTGTGGGGTTTGAAGTTTCTGTACTATTCAATGTTGGTGGAGACTCTTTGGTGGCTTCTGGAGCAGAGTTTATATTCAAAGATCTTCTCCAGAACACATGGTACATTCTGTTCTATTAGACTGTAATTTTGTACTGTCTATCTTGTTTATGATGTCACCTTCTAATGATCTGTTCTTATTTATGTCTTTCTGGGGGGTGGTACCTAAAGCTTCTTTCCTGTTTGTTTCCAAGTCTTGAGGTAAGGTGGTATTATTAACTTTGTTCTGAGTGACCAGGAGTGGGGCCATTCTGGATCTGCCAATGATTGAGAAAATGTGGAAGGGTCCCAAGAAGGGTCCCGGGTCCACTTCCCGACTGGTTCTTGAATCCATACTGCTCCTTTCAAGGCATACTCTGCCCAAGATTTATCAGCCTCCGTGGTTTGAGAGATCCCAAATGCACCTTTTACAGCCATTGCTGCCAACTCGGAGGGGGGCACTGAAGATTGTTGTATTGGGCTGGTTGCCTCAGTGTCATTATGATTTGAACAGTTCAAAAGATTTCTGTGCTGAAGCACCACACTGTCCCTTTTCCATCGTGAATCGTCTGCCCGATGTTTCGAACATCCTTCATCCTCAGACGTTAGGTTTATCAATGCGTGTTTTTTTCCAATAGCTCTGCATCTGTAATGCCTTGTTGTTGATGTGCATCTAAAGCATCCCCTGTAACTATATGCTCTGTTCATGATAGTCTTAGGCAGCAGTATATCCCCTCCATTTGTGCCATTCCTGACTCAGTGTTCACTCTTGTATCCACTTCTGGAGCTTTATTGGGTTGCTGTGGAAGATTTACAGTCTGATGCAAGACAATCGCTGCCAACGACAGCCATGCACCAACATGCAGACAGAGAACTACCATCAGTATCATGCTTAGGTATGTTTGGTGGATTCACATTGGTGCATAGCAGTTGCAAGCCTTCTAATTTATTTTTTGTCACTTTGTACAGAACTTGTAGAAACCATAGTTTTTGGGTTAGGTTGGTTAGTAAATATAATGCTTGGAAGACTACTGAGAGACTGATCCCACCCTCAGCTCCCTCATTTATCTTTGGTTTTGCTGTAAAAGAAAATACAGTCACTGCCTCCAGTGTCTCCAAAGTAGTTTGATAAATAACTTTAAAGCTCGGTACCTGAGTTGTGCCAGATGTAGCATCCATAACTAAGGTAGAACTGCTACTGTGGGTTCTGCTGACATGGCGACCTTCAGGGTGAGGTATTTTACTTGGAGCCATAAATTGTGCCATAGCTTTCTGCACAGCTATTTGTTTGCTCTGTGTTGCTCTTCTTCATGCAGGATTAGCTACTTTAAATCATCCACTGTTTCAAACTCTTGTAAGCAGTTTTCTAGGCTTAAATCTCCAATTCTGCTATTCTGTGGTCCAGATTCTGCTGTTGATTCAAGTATACCATTAGTGTCATCAGATGAACCAGCTGCATCAAAAAACATTTCAGTCTCTTGTGCCATCGAGACTGGGGCAGAGACTGAGACCTCAGTCTCCTCTACTTCTATCCTCCTCAGTTCTCTGGCTGAACTGGCCATCACGCCAGACAGACAACAGCTCCACCTACTGGCAGAGTAGGGGAAAGTTTTATTAGAAAAATAATCGGTACATATCCAAAATTATAATACAAAATACAAAAAAATTGCAATCAGGCAGAGGTACAAAAAGAAAGAAAAGGGAAAAATTACAATCCAAAAAGAAATGGTACTAGTCCAGAATTGAGGAGAAAAATAACAATCTCAGCTGGTTCAAGTGACAGCCACAACTGTGTCTGTAATTCAGATCAATTGCTTCCACAATTCAAGAATGTCCAGAGCAGAAAGATGTGATTTGTCAGACAAATAAACAGCATGAGTGTCAGCTACAATTTTGTGACTGAGTTCAGCATAAGTACAGTGCTGTTGTTGTAAAGTAAGCAAACAGTGAGCCATCCAAATATTCCACTTAATAATGGAAAATAAAACACCTAAAGTAGCAATATTCCATTTGCTCCAGGCAGAGGAGACATGACCATACAACAGGTTAACATATGAAACAGTAGAAAACAATGGTTCCCCCCAGAGGTCAGGAAGGAATCGCCAAAAATCTTTAATAAAGGAGCAGTGAAAGAACAAATGATCAATCGTTTCCAGGGAATTAGTACATTGAGGCCTACTACAGAATCTATCAGACAGCTGTTTATGTTTATGGTTACTTTTGACATTAATTTTCTCATGGCATGAGAGCCAATGGAAGTCCCACATATGCACTAGGATACTAGGATTTCTCAACAACCTAGTCAGGGAAGCTCTGTTCAAAGCATCACATTTCGGAAAGGGGTCCAAAGTAGGGCAAACAGAAGCCATCAAATTCTTATACAAGACCTTATGAGAAGAGGCTGTCAAAAGCTGATGAGGAGTGACCTTCCATTGTTTTAAATGGAGGAAAGTATCCTTCAAATACTGAAGGGGTACCGTTCCCCTCAAAACTGTAATGAAATGTCTTTCCCAGGAAGGAAACCAAGAGTCACAGTGTTCATAAATCCAGCCTTCCCATCCTCTCTGCATATTAACTAAAAGAGGTCTAAAATTTGACATCAGAAACAAACTAGTAAAAAAAAAGGATCGGGTTTACCATATCCAGTCCTCCCTCCAAAAGGGGCAGGTACAAAACCTCACATTTAATGATGTTAAGGTGACTGCCCCAAATCGATTGAAAAAACAAACTCAAAATAGGGTTTTCAAGTAATTGCAGAATAGGAAACACATAACTAAAATATAAAGAAATGGGAAGTAAAAATGTCCTAATCAGAAACACCCATTTCTTTTTCCGAATTTGCCATGATTCCACTGAGAAACTTTAGACCTGCCAACTGCAAGTTTTTCTTCCCAATTCAAAACAAAAATATCGGGGGGGGGCACATTTTATACCCAAAATAGTAATAAAAGAGGAAGAGAGACAGATTGGGCCAATAAAGGCAGTAGGCTGTGGGGAAGGACCCACCGCCAAAGCATGGCATTTATCCAAATTCAAAGCTGCCCCCAAAAGAGAGCCAAAAGAGGAGCACTCAGAAAGGGCTTCGTGGACCGAGGAAGCAAAGTCAACAAACACAAATCATCAGCATAAGCCAATCAGGAAGGCGTGTCTTGAACCATGGAGCTGGAAATTGGAGGAATGGTCGGGGAGGTATTCAATTATGAAACAGGGGATCTATAAAAAAAACATATAAAAGGGGGCTCAGGGGGCACCCTTGTCTCACACCCCATTTAATAGGGACCAAGTGGCCTAGCCAACCATTGACCAGTGGCACAACAGTAGCAGTCCTATAAAGAGACCGTATCCAAGAGACAAATATGGCAGGGATGTGATAATGTAACAGAGCTTCCCATAAAAAATCATGACAAATAGAGTCAAAGGCAGACTTCTGATCTAAGGAACCACAAACCCAGAACATTGACCAGAATACCAAGAGGTAAAAATTTCTCGCACACGAATGAGGTGATCTTGAGTCCTCTGCTGAGGAATCACACAATCTTGCTCAGAGGAGATAACAAGATCAGCCATAAGCAACAGTCTGTTGGTCAGAATTTTCAACAAATTTTACAATCAGCATTGAGCATGCAGATAGGTCTCCAATTACATAAGTCAGATGTGTCCCCTTTCTTATGCAGAAAAATCAAGGCCCCTTTGTTACAGTTCAGAGGAACATCCCCACTCGTTAATAGAGCATTAAACACCATGGACAATTCAGATCCCAGGGTCTCACCCATAAGCTGATCAAGCTCATTTGGGAGACCATCTGGACCACGGGTGGCATGTGTCTTTAAATACCAAATAACCTCCAGCTCCTCGCCCACAGTAATAGGGTGGCTTAGACTAGCAAGAACCTGGGGAGCAATCTCAGGTACTGGAATGTCATGCAAATAGGCCCTAATCTTCCCAACATCAGAAGGGAGGTCTGAAAACAACTTATAGGAAAAATCAGATGCAAGTAGCATAATATCATGTGGGGAGGTACACAGAACACCTGAGTCATCCAGGAGCCCAGTGATACCCTTCTTATTGACCTGTGTCTTATTATGAGTAAAAGGATAGATTATATGGGCCATACCCTGGGGACCAAACTTATGCTGCCAGAACAGATGTACTGCCTTCTGTTTAGAGTAACACAACTTAGTCTGCTGGACAGATTGAATTTGGACACTTAAATCTTGTCCCGTGGTATGAGCAAGGGACAACAAAGACTGTAGGATCTGACGATCTTGTAAGTAAGATAAATATGCAGATGTGCTGTGAGCTTTACTATACCTCCGAAGAAGCTCGGAAAGATCATGTTTTGAATACTCCCACCACTGAACAGGATTCTCATACCAGAGTAGAACAGACTTCCTGGCTGCCAAAAATTGACTCAAGGAGTCAAAGAAAACCTCATCTGCAAGAAAGGAGACATTAAATTTCCAAATACCTGGACCTTTAGAGAGGGAAGGGTTACCATCAAAAGAAAGTGAAATCAGACAATGATCCGAGAATTCTACTGGATCAGTCTGGGTCATGGAAACAGTGAGGAAAGGGGACAAAAAAACATAATCAATCCTGGTAACTAGAGCAACCATATGAAACATTGGGGGATGGCTTTTCAGAAATTCTAAAACCACATCCTGCAAGTTAGCAGTGCGAATAATAGAATTCAAGGAGCGGGAGTCACAATACAACTTCCTAGTGGTGGCATGTGAACTTTTATCAAGTAGACTAAGGCCACAGTTAAAACCACCAGCAAAAAATGACATGTTTGGAAGTATGCAGAAATGGTTAATTCAGGGAAAAAAATATCAATAAGAACAGTTTTAGTTTGGGAAGCATATAAACAAATGAGGTGCTATGGGACCTGGAAAAGTAAAACATCAAGTATCAAAACATGACCAGGGACTATATCATACAATTTTAAGAGCAGAAAAGCAACAGAATGTATCAAAATCCCCACACCAGAGCAATGATCTGGGCCCATCGACCAGTAGGAAGGACCCAAAAGCCAGTATCTTTGGGCTTGTTTCAGCTCATTCACCGCATGGAACCTAACATCCTGCAGGAAGATAACACCACCCTGTAAAGCAGTTAGGAAAGCAAAAACAGTGTTACATTTATCCAGCTTCTTGATACTGTTAACATTTAGGGAATAAACTGCAAAGGTGTGGGAAGACATTGGAAAGACAGAGAAGACAAGTAGTCAACTTCATTTCTTTTTATCTTTCCCACTGGTCACTTTCAGTTTGGACCTTGCTTTCTGCTTTTGTGCCCCCCTGCCCACAGAAGGGACTTCCATGTCCATAGTGCCCTCAGGATGGGAAGGAAGAATGGAGGAGGAGGAATCAGAATCCTCACCAGAGTCAGCAGAAGTCCCTTGCAGGACATCATAAGGATTAGATAGGTTAACTGGGACAGTCCAGACAGTTTCAGTGGGAGGAGGCACAGCCTGCACTTTAGAATGGGCAGAACATCAGCAAACAACCTGCAAGGGTTCTGGAGGGGGAGGCATAACCTCCGAGACAATGGGGACTGTAGTCTGATCCTTGGGGCCCAGAACAACTGGCGCTGGCAACACAGGTAGAGGGGGGGCCAACACCACATGGTCACCAATAGGTAATACAGCCTCCTGGACAGAAGATGGTGCAATGATCGAGGGGGGTCCGACAAGGTCATGAGAAGAACTGGGCCTACTGCAGATTTTGGCCTTCTGAGCCTGAGTAATCAGAAAGTACTAATCAGCTTCACCATCATGATGTTCCTGATTATGAACCACCCAGGATCAATTCTGGAAGGTGTGGCCAAGCTCGTCACAGAGATTACAGTGGCATTCATTGAGACAGGAAGAGCTTAAATGATCCAAATCGACACAAAGATTGCATTTGACAGTATCACAAACACTGCTTAAATGTGAGGGATTCCTACACCTATAACAGGCCTTAGGCTGATCTGGGAAAAACAACCCCCCCATCTCTACCCCCCAAAAAAAAGAATTTGCGAGATGAACAACACCAGAATCATCAATTCTAAGTAAAACCTTCACTTTCCAACCACCAGTCCAGACATTTTCCGAATCCAAAATAGCCTCAAGGTCCCCAAGAACAGCACATTGGAGTTTCAGTCAATAAAGTACATCTCCCAGGTCTACCCTCTCATTTCAAAATAAAATAGAAACAGTCTTATAAGCAGGTTTGGTCAATGGAATGGCAAGAAAGGGAGAAAACAAAGCAGACCATTTCAAAGCATGGTATTTAGACTAGAACCTGTCCAAGCCTTTGGAAGTCTGGAAACTAATATCAAAGGTGGTCTCACCTGAAATGTAGATTAGGGCATAGAGCTCATGAGTAAAAAACTTCATCGAGTCCTTCAGTAAAGTTCTGACCACAAAGAAACGGTCCAGAGGCTCCTGCATGCCCCCCCAGATAGGAGAGATGAACAGCATTGTGTCTCTTAGCCGGCAAAACTGGCAGACGAAATAGGGAGGAAAACGTTTTCTTCTGCCTTTCAGGCAAAGGGTTCAAGGAGCTTGTACAAGGCTGGGGCCTGAAGGCATGGCCTGAGAAGTGGAAGGTAGATCAGGAAAAGCAAGAACAGGGTTCTGCGTTAACTGCAAGCTATCAGGGAGAGCCAGAGGGTCAGAATGTGCAACAGCCAGTTTTGAAACAAGGACCACAGAATTTGCAGCGCGAACCACCGTATGAGTGGGCTGGACAGGAGATGCAGGCATACAAATGGGGGCTGAACCAGATGTCCACTGACCCATAGAAGGGTTCTTGTCCCAGCCAGTGTCACGGAGCATTCAGTCAACCGACCAGGGTTCAGGTCCAGGTAAAGAAACTTCAGGCAACAAAGTAGGAGGAATGTGAGGTAAAGAAATAGAAGGTACACTCAGTGAAACAGCAGGTTCCCCAGTGGATTGCAGTGTAAAAGCAGGAGCAGATCCAGACTGCAGCTGAGAAGAGTTGACAGGGCTAGACGCACTGTCAACCTTCAGCTGCCGAATCCTCTGCAGCAGGGCTGATTTCTTGGAGCGAAAAGACCGTTCCTCGGTCTCAATCAAACAGAGCAGTTCCAACTCCTCTCCTGAAGCAGCAGGAGGGGAATCCAAAGGAATAGGCAACTCAGAAATTTCAGAAGCTGGTTTAGAAACCATAAGGTCAGTAGGGTTCTGTTCCAAATTGCTTGCAGTAGAATCTCCCCGCTCCAATTGAGCAGGGCTAGGTACAGATGAAACATGCTCAGTAGAGACATCCACAGTAGAATTTTCCAAAGCCAAAGCATGTGAGAAAGCAGAACGGGAAGAAGCAGATTCTCCCACCTCCATGGCAACCACCTGCACTCCAGGACTGTCATCCGCCATCTTGGTCCTGCAGACAAAAGGGCCCCCCCTGCTCACAGGAAGCAAGAGTAGGGGAATTTCCCTGATGCCCTGGCCAAATTTCCCCTTATTCACTAAAGATACCACCAACAGCTTAATCTGGTTCAAGGTCAGTTGGCAATCGTCTATATCCCCCCTTCCCTGGGTAGTGCCTGAAAGTTGGTAGAATTTGTCTAGTGCACTTACATGGTCAACAAAAACTAAGTAAATAAATAAAAGGTATTGGTGATGAAACAACATCCCCCATTTCATTTCACACTTTTTCAGTGAGTAGGCATTTATATCTGCTGATGTCTGTGATGCCAGAAGGGAGGAAGGAAACCACTGTAGGCTTAAATGGAGGATGTAACATGATGGCAAGAATATAATGTTCAGACTGTAACATCATTTCTATTCTGGGGTACATTTCAAGGGGCATACTCAGGTTTTCTACAAGTGAAGTCACAGTACCTTCCCCCAGAAATTTTGCCTTCTGCTTTTCCAGTTTTTTTACGTATGCATATTAAGGGGATAATCTGACTCTGACTGGCATTGTTTGCATTCATTTCCCTAGTGGCTTCCTCAAAGGGCAGAAGAACCTGGCACAACTGTGTCATAAGGTTCCACTGGCACAGTTGTGCCAGATTCTTCCCCTGCATGGGAAACACAGTTGAGGAGTGCAGTGGGCAGTATGCTTTCCCTTAAGTGTCATCCATTGTGTATTGATTCACTGCTCTACACTACTCAAGAAGCCGTTGTACCATATAAAAGGTGGAATTCTTCCTGGTAACTACCTCCTGCTTTAGTTAATGTTGTGAAAGGTTATTGTCCTTTTGCAGATGCAGCAAAATGTTGCATTCTTTGGAAAATGGCTGAAATGTCCACTGATCTTGTGCACAACACTAAGGGCATCCTGAATATTTCTGTTGTCCCAGAGAAAATCATGTTCAACGAGTCTGATGGTGTGATGGAATCAAGGTATGTGCATATACCCCCTGTAACAGGGTCAGTCCCTGCCACTGATGTGTGGACCCATTTTTTTCTTTTGTTTATGGTTGCAACCTCTATCTTTCCCTCTGCTATGGCTATCCCTTTCTTTTTCTGTGTGGAGGTAGGCCACCTCCATACTAACCCCCCCCACACTTGTACTTTCTTCCTTTTATATTTCACTTCCTTCTTGGGGGTCTGTATCTTGTAGGACATTCAAAAACTATTGTAGAAGTGTGAGACATAAATGTGTAGGTGTCTAGTATATGTAAAGAACTGGTAGACCTGATAAGCATGTTAAGGCAGAATGAACTGTATATAGCCATAAATCTGTAAGAGTCTGCAAGCAGCATTCCCTTTCCCCTTTTATTTCTGTATGCTGTACTGCATTGCTAGATGACAGTGATAAATAAATAATGCTGGGTTTATATTTAAAAAGGAGTTCACTGACCTACACAGCCAGTATAGTGTTACGTTTGTGCAATTGTTTTATTTTTTTTTTTTGGCAATTCGCACTCTCCATTCCAGATGAATTACCACCCTGTAGGGGTATGAAAGGCATGGAACCCTCAGAGAGGGTTCCAACCCTAGAGGTGCCACAGAATGATTCCCATGACTAAAGGTAACTTAGGAATCCCCCTAAGGAGAGAGCGCTGCTACTGTAGGAGGAGGGGAGGATGGTGTGGCAAAGAAAAAATGCTTCACAGTGAGGCTGAGAGGAACTGCTTATACAGCTCAGGAAGTGGGAGTGGCTGGCTTCTTGGCCACTGAACTCCAGGCAAAGCCTTTCCAATTCACTGACCTACAATGCCAGTATAGTGTTATGCTTGTGCAACTGTGTTAATTTGGTTTTGGCCATTCGCACTCTCTATTCCAGAGGAATTACCACCCTGTAGGGGTACGAAAGGCAAGGAACCCTCAAAGAGGGTTCCACCCCTAGGGGTACCACAGGGCGATTCTCATGACTAAAGGTATCTTAGGAATCCCCAAAAGACATGTAGTATACTCATCCCCAAAGAAGGAGGCAACACGAAGCATATGAGGAAGCAATAACTATGACATAGAAGCAGTAGCTGTAACGTAGTAGTAGAAGCATAGGCTGTTTGATAATGTAATGAGATGCTCAGTTGGATAACGTAATGAATGCCTAGGCTTGCATAGCATGGTACTGATGGTTTGTGTTGAGATTAGGGGATCCCCTAAGGAGAAAGGGAATGGCAGGACATCCTCCAACTCCATCTAACAACTGAACCTACCTAAAGAAACTAGGGAAAACAACTATGCTAACTAAGTGTTATGACCTGAGGCAATGGAGGAGAGAGAAAAAAAAACCTATGAGGAGGAAATCTCTGGAGATCCAAGGCCTAGGTTGGCTTCCCTCCAGGCTTGGGATAGTTTATTTAGTGACAGCTCTGCAGCTTCAATTTGGAAAACCAAAGTAAAGGGAGGTGGAAAATATTCCAATCTGGAGGAAGGCTCTCACTCAAACCCTCTAGTAGGAATGCCGTGGAAGGTTGAGAGAAATCTCTGCAACAATATGTGCATCCAAGTCGCAAGAGGAGAGCAACAACTTCTGAGGCAGTCACCTGGCCTCTCCACCCTAAATCAAAATAGGTGAACCAGAGGCAGTGGTAGAGAGAATGCAGTGAAGGTGCCTTGCTAGGGAAACCACTAAAGTCAATGGCTAACCATTATAGTGGCACACTAGAGCCAAAGGAAATTGTCATACCCACCCTTCATTGCTAGTCTTGAATTCTACACCAGGAGCTGCTGTCACGTAGCAGGCAGCTAAAGTCAAGCCTGGGGAAAGGACATTCCCAGCTATGGGCCAGGTGAGATGGATCCCACCCCAAGATGGAGATGCTCAAGATGCAGACTAAATGCAGAGTGAAACCTTCAGCTGCAGGAACCCTGCACCAGAATAGAATGGCTGGCATGCCACAGAAATTGATTGAGAGCTAAAAAGCTGGTGAGCTGAATGAGCACGGCATGCTAAGATCGTAATGAGCATTGAGTGCTGAGACCTAGCAAGGTTGAATGCAGATTGAGTGCAGCAGAATCCCAGAGGCTGAAGCTGAAGGGATGGCAGTAGGCATGAAGCAATGGTTTGTGTAAGCAACAGTTGCAATGAGCAATGATAACATATGCAAGCATGGACCAGTACATAGGTCAATAAGTAGTAGTAGTGATAGGTGGACCTGCACAGAGGTCTGCATAACATACTGTATAGCAATAAAATAGCACTAAATTGGGGGCAAGCCAGCCAGACATGAATAGCCAAATCAAGGTGACAAATGCTCTGAGGATTTTTTCGGTGGCAAGGCAAGATTTAATAATAAAGCTATATTAACAGCCTCAGCAGGAGCTTAGTAGGCTGACCTCAGAGTTGTAACTGCAATAAAACAGGGAAACAATGCTCTGAAAGCAGGTGTGGCCAGGCAGTGCAATGAAGATGTATGTAGAATGAGAGCAGGAATGAGCAGCACAGTTAGGGTCAGAGTAAACTGTGTCAGGTGAAGAGAATTGAGTATGCAACATGGAGCAACTATGGTTGAGCTGAAACACACAGATAATGATTGCAGTTGCATTGCAGTAGTTTGAGCACGGTGAGTAGTGTAAAAACACACGCACTGGGTACAATAGTAATCTGAGTAAACAACAGCAGTGGCTATAGTTGTAAATAACTGAAAGCAGTAGCATGAGCTCTGAGTAGCAGTATGCTAGGAGCTTAGAAACAACCCCCCCCCCAAAAAAAGACAAAATCAAAACACAGCAAAACAGAAAACAGGGAACAAGGACCAAAAACAAGAGACGCAAAACACAGGGAAGCACACAGTCAGAGGAAAGATTCAAACCAGAAGCAGGAAAACAAACACTGATGTCCAGCAGAGACACACAGAAACAGCAGGTGGGGGGGTAGGCCCCAACCAGCTCAGAGAACAAACCAACAGAGCCTCCAGCGGGAAAGAAAAAATGCTTCACAATGAGGCTGAGATAAACTGCTTATATAGCTCAGATAGTGGGAGTGGCTGGCTGCTTGGCCACTGAACTCCAGGCAAAGCCTTTCCAGTTGCCTTACTGTACGCAGAATAATGCCTTAGTTCCATCATTCTGCTTTAGTGAAACTTCATGAAAGATTTTATTCATTTTTATTTTCTCATCTCCTGCCTTTAGTTGTAAAGGGAGAGAGTAGAGATACTGGTCCTTTGGACTCTGCATATGGAATCCCGGTTTAGCGCTGCTGCAGTGCTACACGATTGTTCGCAAGATCGTGAAACTTTTGCGATCGTGTGCATTGCATTTGTAGTGCTAGCACTAGTAAAAAAAATCTTCTCCTGTTTTCCTTCCTGGAAACTCTCCTGTATAGAGATTTTCAGTGCAGGAAGAGTTTAAACCCAAAGGGATTGAATAATTTTTACTGTGTCTATCCTTGTGCACAGCTGACTTGATTGGAGTTAGTGATTGACTGTTTGCATTGCAATATTTGTAATACTGTGAGTTACTCATTGGGCTAAGAATTTGTCATAAGTCCTGAAGTGAGGGCAGGTTACAGGCTGTGTATGTGACCCAGACAGTGCCCCAGTGGGTGGAAACTGTTTTTTTTTTATTGGTTTGTTTTTTGGTGTTAATCTCTGTGTGCTTTACAAGGCCAGGCCAGACTGTGTCAGGAAGTGCTTACATCACAGCTACTTATCAGCCAATAGCTTTGGAAGAGTCTTATAGACCTGATAACAACAGTACAATAAGCAAGTGTTTTTTTAGCAGGCTCATCAGAAAACCTAATATTCTGCAGGTGAAGCTACCTCTGGCTAGAAGCTGCAACACTGGATTTAGGATTTGCAAGAAAGCGAATTGTGCTCACAACAGAGTGAGGTGAACCTTGCAATTTACAATTGTCTTTGGTTTGTAGCACATTCATTAGGAAAGTCAATATTCTTCAGGTGGAGGCTACTTCTAACTGAAAGGTGAAATAAGGAACTTAGAATTATCAGAAAAGGCAGTCTTTCAATCAACAGAGGGAGGTGGCCCTTGCTTTACTTTTGTTATAATTGTTAAGATTTTCAGTGCAGGAAGAGTTTAAACTCAGAGGGACTGAATACTGTTTACTGTGTCTGTCCTTGTGCACAGCTGACTTGTTTTGGGGCTGACTGCTTTCAGAGCACAAGTCACCAGGCTGTTTTGGGGCTGGGGATGTTTACCTGTGTCTGACCTGGATGTTTGGATTTTTCTCTGTTTGATTAGCAGGGTATTTTCTCTGCCTAATTGTCGTGTAGGGTATCTTGCTGACAGGAAGGCACTCATCTCAGGGATAGGTCAGAGCTTTTAGCTGATTGTTTCATGAGGGCAGAGTTTAGGCCCAAACCCTTCCCACCCCTCACCTCACCCACCCCTGGAAAATGTTCCTTATACCTGGGTTCTGACATCATTTCCTCAAGAGGGCAAGTGCATATCACTGTCATATCCTCTCTAGCACACTGAACTGACAATATAAGCATACACATTATATAATATATATATTTCTATATAACAAACCAATCACACACACACAAAAAAAACCCCCGAAAAAATAAATAAAAAATAAACAAGAAAGAAGACAGACATGTGCGGAGTAGTGCAATGTAATGGCTGTGGGGCAGCAGTCTTCTGGGAGTCTTTCTGGAGGCTGAGATGCTGCCCTGTTTAAAGACAACTCTCTACCCTGAGGAAGGAAGTTGCCCGTCTTCAGGCCACACTGGACAATAGTAAGGGAACCTCCCCCATCCAGGGAGCACTAGAGCCACCAGCACTACCTCAGAGGTTGCGAAGAAAGCACAGCAGTTGGACCACAGTGGGCTCAGGGATGGTAAGGGTGGTGGAACAGAGGCACACCCAGTCAGTTGTTCCACTCCACAATCCATACACCATTCTGGGGGAGCATAGTTCCCCTATGGATGTACCCGCAGAGGACACTAAGGAGGTAGCAGACAACTGTCACAAGGGAGGCCCCAGGAAGGTGGCAGAGGACACCACAGGGAAAGGAAGCAGCTCCTGGTGGGGGACTCAATTATTAGTGGGATAGAACTGGGGGGAGCAGGGAAAACTGAAGTAAGGTGCCTGTCTGGTGCCATGGCTTGAAGGGACAGGAAGCGCATCCTTAGGTTCACGAGAACAGTTGCATGGGAGTCTGAGCTGGACATCATTGTCCACCTAGGGACAAATGACTTGGCTCATCATGAGATTAGAGCAGTGCAGAAGGACTTTGTAGAGTTGGGGAGGGTTCTAAGACAAGTAGCACACACAGTATCCTTCTCAGAGGTGCTGCCTGTCAGTGGCATGGGTGAGGCGAGGGTACTTTGCACCATGCAGTTTAATGAATGGTTGAAAAAATGGTGTGGAGCACAGGGGTTTGGCTTCATTGGGGACTGGGGTTCCACCTGGAGGGACACCAGCCTATACTGGCAGGATGGCCTGCATCTGTCCAGGAAGGGAACAAGTCTTTTGGACAATCGGTTTAAATGCTTCATTGACAAGCTTTTAAACTAGTCAAGGGGGGAGGCACTGATAAGTGCAGGAAAATCCCAGCCTTCCCCTACGAAACAGGTTACTAAATGAGAAAAAGACCAAGGTAGAAAGGTCAGTGGGGGATGCTGCTACAGAAAGTAAAGCCATCAAAAAATGGAGAGCAATGAGTACCAATGCCCCTAGTCTGGGTAACAAGCTTCCTGAATTAGTGGCCTTAATGGAGGAGGAACACCTGGATATCGTGGCAGTCACAGAAACATGGTACGCACAGAACCATGAGTGGGACATAAACATACCAGGATACACTATCTACAGGAGGGATAGGGAGGGTAAAAGAGGAGGAGGAGTAGCTCTCTACATAAGGGACAAAATTAAAGCAACAGAACAAAAGGGTGAACAGGGAGGAGGAGAAGAAGCACTGTGGGTCAATTTGGAGACAGGCAATGGCATCACAATCTGCACAGGGGTTGTATACAGACCCCCATCTCAGGGGGAGGAAATGGACAAGGAAATGATAGAAAGTATACTTAGAATGGCAGAAAAAAAGAGAGATATTGCTAATGGGTGATCTGAATATGCCAGATGTTAACTGGAGTGCAGTTGCAGCAGCCACTTCTAAGAGTGGGGTTATTCTAGAAGCCCTACAGGGGGCATGTCTTAGACAACTAGTATGGGAACCCACTCGAGAGGGAACAATCTTAGACCTGGTTCTCTCAAATGGAGATGGAGAGAGGATCACAGATGTAGAAGTGGGTAGCCATCTGGGAACTAGCGGCCATCGAACAGTATGGTTCACAATAAACACAGCAATAGAGTCAAGTCATACAAAGGCAAAAGTTCTGGACTTCAGGAAGGCTGACTTTGCCAAAATGGGTGAGTGCCTAAGGAATGCACTAGCAAATGGGCAGGAAGGAGGGGTGGAAGAACAATGGGGAATAATAAAAACTGCCATCACAGAGGTAACAAGCCTTTGTGTGAAGCAAATAAACAAAACAAAACGATGTAAGAAACCACTATGGTTCTCAAAGGAGGTGGCAGTGAAGGTTCAAGAGAAAAAGAAAGCATTCAGGAAGTACAAGGAATCACAGAAGGAGCAGGACAGAGAATTGTATCAGTTAAAGCAAAAGGAAGCTGGGAAGACAGTCAGGACAGCAAAGGCTCGAACCGAGGAAATGATAGCCAATTCAGTTAAGAAGGGGGATAAAACCTTTTTTAGGTACATCAGGGAGTGAAGGAAGACCAAGGGAGGGATAGTGAGGCTTAATAAAGGGGAAGGGGGTGGGCAGAGGGTGACTGTGAAAAGGCAGAGATACTAAGTAAATATTTTTGCTCAGTATTTACAAATGAAGAGGGGGAGGTACCTAAAACAAACAATAGAAACACTCTGGATACAGAAGTTGATACCAGCTCATTTACAGAAGAAAGGGTTCTGAAAGAACTCTTAAAACTGAAGGTGGACAAAGCAATGGGGCCTGATGGGATTCATCCCAGAATTCTAAAAGAACTAAGGGTAGAACTAGTGACACCACTGACTACCCTCATTAACAAATCATGAGAGGATGGGGTGGTATCTGAGGACTGGAGGAGGGTAGATGTGATTCCCCTTCACAAAAGTGGGAGCAGGGCAGAAGCAGGAAACTAATGACCTCTTAGTTTAACCTCAGTGATAGGGAAAATGATGGAATCACTTCTGAAGGAAAGAATTGTTGAGTACCTAGAGGCCAGAGGGGCACAGGACCCAAGGCTGCATGGATTCACAGTGGGAAGGTTATGCCAGATGAATCTAATAGATTTCTTTGACTGGGTGACCAAAGTAGTAGATCAGGGAGGGGCTGTAGACATGGCCTACCTAGACTTTAGCAAGGCATTTGACACAGTCCCACACAAAAGATTAATATACAAGTTAGCCAGCCTGGGAGTGGGTCCCAAAATGATAGCCTGGGTAAAGAATTGGATGGAGAATAGGACACAGAGGGTAATAGTAAATGGAGTCCACTCTGAAGAAAAGGGGTTACTAGTGGGCACCGAGGGTTCAGTATTAGACTGGTCCTCTCAATGTCTTTATGTTACATTGCAGAGGGACTGGAAGGAAAGTATGTCTCTTGCAGATGACACAAAGATCTGCAACAGAGTTGATGCACAAGGTGGGGTGGAAAGGATGAGAAGGACTTGACAAGGTTAGAGGAATGGTCAAACGTATGGCAGCTTAGATTCAATGCTAAGAAGTGCAAGGTAATACACCTGGGAAACAAAAACCCAGGGGAAGAGTACACAATGGGGTGTAAGATACTAACAACAACAAAAATGGAAAGGACCTGGGGCTAGTCATATCAGATAACTTAAAGGTGGGCGAGCAATATGGGAGGGCAGTAAGGAGGGCTGGGGGATACTGGAATGCATAGGGAGAGGCATCACCAGTAGAAAAGGAGGTGTTGTTATCCCTCTGTACAGACAACTAGTGAGACCCCATCTGGAGTACTGCGGCAGTTCTGGAGACCCAATCTCGAATGACATAGACAGGATGGAAGCTGTCCAGAGGAGGGCACTAAAATGGTGCAGGGTCTGCACTGGAAGACATATGAAGAGAGACTAAAGGAGCTTAATATGTATAGCCTCAAGGAAAGGAGGAAGAGGGGACATGATAGAAACTTAAATACCTCAAGGAATCAACAAAGTCCAAGAGGGTAGCATCTTTCAAAGAAGAGGTGTGCAAGAACAAGGGGGCACAATTTGAAGATAGAAGGAGGCGGCTCAGAGGTAATATAAGGAAGTATTTTTTCACAGAGAGGGTTGTGGATGCATGGAATGGCCTTCCGGAGCAGGTTGTGGAGTCAAAAACAGTGGCTGAATTCAAGCATGCATGGGACAGTCATAAGGCAATTCTAGGGGTGGGGGTAGAAAGAAGTAGGCTGCTGGTTTACTAGGATGTGCAGCTTATCCATTAGGTAGGGAAAGGGACAGACTGGGTGAGCCAAGCGGTCCTTATCTGCCGTCAAATTCTATGTTTCTATGTTTCTATGTTTAGGAAAAAACCCTGGCTCATGAAAGTGCTGTGTTTTACAGCCCTGCCACTTGGTGGGCGGCTTAAGCAGAGCTACTTGCATTTCCTTGTTAAAAAGTGAGAGTCAGCCATTGGCTTGAAATTTCAGCCGATGGCTTGACAAGTCTTCAGGGTCTCATTGCTTTTCAGCTCTGCAACCCAGTACAGCCCCTTAGAAAAGCCTTAAAGTTCCTTTTCTATCTGCTATTTAGTCTAGTTTAGTCTGGGGCTCTCAAGGCAGGAAAGAAATACTAACATGCCTTAGCCTGAGTTCTTCTGGGGAAAACTATATTCAGCAGGAACATGTGATTGATAAATTTAGACCCCTCAATGAAACAAAATCTCCAATGCAATCTACCTTTTAGCCTGTAGAGTCAGGGTGTCTGTGGATATTCCTGATGTCTTAGAGAAACACTCTCCTTGTTGGTTTTCTTCTGAGTTTCTGCTGCCATTTTATGTCTGCAGTATTTTCTCCAGGTCTGTTCAATATGAAAGCTGCCCTGATCTGAGCAGCTCTATAGGGGGACAGTGGCCCCTGGAGGTCTGTATTTATTCATATCTGTATAGATACTTAGTATGCAGAAAGGGGAGGAGTTCTGGAGCAGAACAATTAAGGTTTAATTTATAAGTTTAGAAATATGAAAGGGTGGGTCATGGAGAATATAGCCTAAACAAGTAGGCTTAGAAGTAACCCTTTTCTTTCTATATAGGCCAGGTTATGAGCCTTAAGGGAACCTTTTAGTTTTTAATTAAACATGTACATGTAGGTCACCTGACAGTGACGTCACTCAAGGTGGATATAAAAAGGCTTCCACCAGAGATCCAGATAGGAAGGGAGTCAGTCTAGCACTGACAGTGAGAGAGAAGGATCAGCCTTGACCTAAGTGACTAACTGAGAAAAAGCATGCCATTGCTGAGCAGCATATTGGCATTTCTAAGGCAATTGAACTTAATGGAAAGAATATGAACTAATACTTGACTTTTTATCATTGTACAAATCATCATCTTGATGAATAATAAAATAAGTGCCAGAATGGCACTTTTTATGCTCTAGAACTATGAGTCTGCCTAGTAATTGTATCTTGGTATCCAAGCCCGGTTCACACTTGGTGTCATCAGAAGGATACCGGCTGAATGTCTGAGTAAGTCCGGGTGAGTTCAGTCTGGGTTGTCAGACCAGGCACCACAGGATATGGGTGGCAAAGTGCATGATGCCAGATCAGAGGATGAGTGGTGACGGTGGCCTGGGTGAGGCACCACAAGACCAGATGATGGACCAGAGGAATATGATACACTGGTTGCATGCCCAATAAATGGATGCCGAGAGCCATTGGAGGGAGGCTGAGCAGAGGTACCTTGAGCTGCGAATCCTTATGGAAGGACCTAGGGATATCATGAGGGAAATATCTGAGAGGTTGGAATCAGAGGAGACCCGTGTGGAGTGTGTTGATTTGGGAATTCCTGTATTGCCCATGTTCCCTGGGATGTATTGGCTAGAGACAATGAAGATGTAGCATCAAATAATTCCCCAAGTAAGACTATTCCTTTGTACCTAGGGGTGAAGAGTGAGACTTCAAACAAGATAGAAAAGGCTTTGAATGCTGAAGGGACTAATGTACAAATGAATAATTGTAACCCTGAAAATCACTTTGAATGTCATGACCCTAGTCGTATATGGGGGAAGTTACAAGTAGGTGACCCAGATGTGGCCCACTTGACTGCATCCATATCAGATCAGGAAGAGCATAGAGGTGCCAGTCACCACAAAGTAAAACCCCTGTGGTAGGTGGAACAAAGGCAGGGTACCCTATATTACGTGAAACCCAATCCCCAGACTAAGTGATTGTGTGCTTGGGTGGTGGTGCCTCATGCTTACAGGAAGGTGGTAATGGAGGATGCTTGTTCCAGCCACTCCCCACCTTTGGTACATGAGGATGTGTTGACAAAATTAACTTCTGCCTTTTACTGGCTAGGCATGTACCGTCAGATAGCAGAATACATTGAAAAAAGGAGTATTAAGCAGGTGGTATCAGCCAGACACAAGAGAGAGGATGCCCACAGATGGGAGAGCTGTAAAAAGTGTGTGTGTGTGTGGACAAAACCCTTATAAATTAGGCAGCACAAGGCGGTAGGAAACGTATGCCCTGTAGGCTATATAGGAAAATCTATGACCAGACCACAGAGAGTTATGGAACAAATGTATATTTGATGAGAAATTGAAAAAGGTAAACCCCAGGGACATCAATAGTGAAGATAAGATTTTCTACTGTAATGATGTATATTGCCTAAAATCACCTGTATCAGTGTATTGGAAAATTGCAGGAGATGAAGTATTTTCTTTATTGAGCACCTTATGGTATTGTGGAAAGCATACCATAGGGAGACAGAATAATAGCCCTAGGGTAAAGTTGGATTATGCATGGTTTGATAGGATAACATGTAGTATAATCTGCTTAAAGGGACCCTGGGGTGGAGCGTTTGGATGAGGGAGGGCCATAGCTCCAACCCCTTCTTAGACGGTGTAAAGGGGGTTGTGTCCACAATGTATGATTTTGTTCTTCTTCTCCTCTCTCTCTTTCCTCTTCCATGCTGCAGCAGTTCTTCTTTTCTATGTTCCTCAAAGTATCTTCCAACGACTGGAGGGCTGGCTGCCTTCAGGTGTTTTCCTTTTCTTATTCTCTGATCTATTCTAACTCTGTTGATCTATTTTTTCCTTGCTCTACTCAAATATAAATTGTAGTCTAGGGGTTTACTATCAAAAAGGGCAGATGCCTGATAGGATCAGAGTAAAATTATGTATGTTAGTGATGAGAAGTTTTTTTTTCTGTCAGCTGTTACTGATACTTATTGTATGTTATGAAACAGTTTACTTAGAGGATACTAGGTAGAACTGAATAATAGCCCCAGGGTAATTGACAAGGCAGTATGTTTTAGTAGGAATGTTTATACTGTACAAACTGCTTAAAGGAACCTTGGGGTGGATCTCTAGAGTGAGGGTGGGCCGGAGCTCCACCATACCCCGGTTGGGGATGGGTATGGATCGTTGACAACTAGGAGATGGAAAGGAAAAAGAATAGAGTACCTATGTAAAGATAGAATGAATGGCATTAAATGCCTATCCAATAGTCTTTTCTTATTTGGCACTGCTGTACAGGTCTACATGTGCAGTGTACAGGACAGGAACAGCTATTGGGGTAACTTTGTATCTCTGTGCCTGCTGTTGTAGGTCCTGTACCTTGTAGTAAAACGAAAGCCAATTGAAGGGAGGTCAAGCGCCTCTTGTCACACTAATTGCTATTGTAAAATAATTATGTCCTTATGCGCTGTTTATTAGAATCCAGGGAGCGAGTACATAGGATGAAAACGCAAAGTCGCACTTTTATATGGAACCCTGGTGCCCAGCATTTTTAGGAGAGAGAATCACTCCTAGAATCATCCTCTCTCTCTCTCTCTCTCTCTCTCGATGCACTGCAAATTAAAAATAAGTGCGGTGAGTGACTGACAAGTGCCAAAGTTATTGTTTTTGCCACCACTCTGACTCAGGTTTGTTCTGGTGCCCCTTCTTTTGATGACACCCTGTGGGTTCTTGAGGAAGGCTCCTTGCATCAGAGCGGTTTGCGCCATGTCTGGGGAACTGCCGCAGGGTGAGGTCTGAATTAAATAATAGTGGAACATGGCCTGTGCTGAAGCAGTGTCAGCTCAATGGTAGCATCAAAACATGCTTATGCTCTGAGGCATAGCGTTGCAATGGGATCTACACTGAGGGGTCAAGGCTGGATATGCAAGAGAGAAGAGAGCTAGTTTGTTCGGTCACTTAGAAGTGTGTTTGCTCCTAGCTCTCTCTCTCTCTCTCTCTCTCTCTCTCTCTCTCTCTCTCACCAGCAGGTGTATTGATGTGCAGGGACAAGGAAGTCCCAAAAGTTTACTCTTTCACTTGTTTTAATTTTTACCTGTCTAAGAAACTCCTGTGTGGCACTTAACCTGGTTAGGAGAGCCCTGAATATTAAATAAAGATCCCAGGGTAAAGAAGAATCCTTGTGTGTAGATTCTTTGCTGCTTGATGTTAAAGAGTTAGGGATGTTAAAGAGCACTATGTTGTGGTGTATCATATGTCCCAGGGTATGTAATGTTGTGCCGAGTTCTTGTCAGATTCCTGTAATCTTGTTGTGGGACCCTGGGACAGAACTCCTGAGAGTGGGTGGATGGGAGTTCCACCCTCACTGGGGCTTCTGGAGTAGGGAATCTGTTAGCCACACCTTCCCTCATAAGAATGGGGGGTAAATGTGACAGGATGAGTCCCTGTCACTAATGTGTGGACCCATTTTTTTTCCTATCTTTATGGTTTCAACCTCTATCTTTCCCTCTGCTATGGCTATCCCATTCTTTTTCTCAGTGTGGAGGCAGGCCACCTCCATACTAACCCCCGCGCTTGTACTTTCTTCCTTTTATACTTCACTTCCATCTTAGGGTCTGTATCTTGTAGGAAATTCAAAAAAGTATAATAGAAGTGTGAGACACGAATATGTAGGTGTCTAGTATGTGTAAAGAACTGGTAGATCTGATAAGTGTGTTAAGGCAGAATAAACTGAATATAGCCATAAATCTGTAAGAGTCTGCACACAGCATTCCCTTTCCCCTTTTATTTCTGTACCCTGTGCTGCATTGCTAGATTAGAGTGATAAATAAATAATGATGGGTTTATAATGAAAAAGGAGTTGCCTTGCTGTAAGCAGAATGATACCTTAGTTCCATAATTCTGCTTTAGTGCAGCTTCATGAAAGCTTTATTACTTGTTATTTTCTCATCTCCTTCCTGTAGTTGTAAAGGGAGAGAGGAGAGAAACTGGTCCTTTGGACTCTGCATATGGAATCCCAGTTTAGCGCTGCTGCGGTGCTGCATGACTGTTCACATGATCTTGAAGCTTTTGAGATCATGCGCATTACCATGTAGCGCTAGTGCTAGTAGAAAAATGTTCTCCTGTTTTCCTTCCTGGAAACTCCCCTGTGTAGGAGAAACTCCTGGCTCATGAAGGTGCTGTGTTTTACAGCCCTGCCGCTTGGTGAGTGGCTTAAGCAGAGCTCCTCATGTTTCCCTGTTAAAAAGTGAACGTGTCAGCTGTCGGCTTGCAATTTCAGCTGACGGCTAGACAAGTCTTCAGGGTCTCATTGATTTTCAGCTCTGCAACCCAGTACAGCCCTTTAGAAAAGCCTTATATTTCCTTCTGTTTCTGCTATTTATTTATTCATTAGTCTAGCTCAGTCTGGGGCTCTCAAGGCAGGAAAGAAGTAATAACATGCCTTAGACTGAGCTTTTCTGGGAAAAACAATATGCAGCAGGAATATGTGATATATAAATTCAGACTACCTAAATGAAACAAAACCTCCAATGCAATCTATCTTTTAGCCTGTAGAGTCAGGGTGTCTGTGGATATTCCTGATGCCTTAGAGAAACACTCTCCTTGTTGGAGTACTTCTGAATCTCTACTACAATTTTGTTTTGTTGTGGTATTTTGTCCAGGTCTGTTCACTATGAAAGCTACCCTGATCTGAGCAGCTCTATAGGGGGACAGTGGCCCCTGGAGGTCTGTATTTATTCATATCTGTATAGATACTTAGTATGCAGAAAGGGGAGGAGTTCTGGAGCAGAACAATTAAGGTTTAATTTATAAGTTTAGAAATATGAAAGGGTGGGTCATGGAGAATATAGCCTAAACAAATAGGCTTTGACGTAACCCTTTTCCTTCTGTATAGGCCAGGTTACGTGCCTAAAGGGAACCTAACTGACTAACTGAGAGAAAGTGTGCCATTGCTGAGCAGCACATTGGCCTTTTTAAGGCAATTGAACTTGATGAAAAGAGTATGAACTAATACTTGACTTTTTTATTTCTGTACAAATCATCACCTTGAAGAACAATAACATGATAAGTGCACTAGAACTACAAATCTGCCTAGTAATTGTATCCTGGTATCCGAACCCCATTCACACCCCCATCCTTCACAGTATATAACAATGTTAGCCCTGTTATCTGATACAACAAATCCTAGAGAAAGGCCATAAGGAGTGAGCCATTCAGCAGTGTCTTCTTAGCTACTCTAAGAGGTTCACTTCAGTATGATATTTTAACTCAAAACGAGTAATACACAAGGCAGGCTGCTTTTTAAATGTATAGGTAGACTCTGAGACAGAGAATGAGGCAGAGGAAGCATGGCCCAGTGAACAGTGATGGTCATGTAGCCCATGATTTGGCCACTAGTCAACATATCCATTGTAATACAGATTTATGGCACTGCTGCCAGTTTCAAGGCCTGCATCACTTTCTCAGGCAATTCACAATACAATATAAATGTAATACTGCTTTTGTGGCAAAGTATTTCCTGGATGGTATTTAATATTGTGACACTGTAATCTGCCTTAGTTGCTTAAAACCAGCAGACTCAACAAAAGAGAGTGGATGCAGGTCTAGTGCTATCATTTCTGCTATGGCATTGTTTAATTTTTGGGCAGCTGGATGATTGGATTCATATTTATATGCCCTTTGAAATGACTCTTGCATGGTTAACTGTTTCAATTTTGAGCCTTCTCTGATCCGAAAAGAGCAAATCAACTTAAATGGAGGGGAACTGTCAGATGCTAGAGTGGTTGATGGTGATGGTAAATTACGTGCTTGGCTTTTTTAGCTGAGGCAGGATGAAAAATGATTGGCAATGCCACCTGTTTTGGTTACGGAAGAAGAACGGCCAAGGTCCCTGTAATCCACTGCTTCATTCTCTGTCTCACCACTCAGAAGTGGCATCGCATCTTTTCTGCATACCACTGGGTGCATTCTCTTTAAGTATTTTATCAAAGTAGATGTGCTAATATGATTCTCCTGTCTCCCTCTGCTGACACCAGTTTTACAAATAGTGCATGTTACATTGCATATATTTTGGGAGTCATTACAATGGTCATTCCAGACCCAGAGGTGACCTTTTTAGTTTTACTTACAACAATCAACAGCTGCTCAGTAGCACTAGTAGCAGTACTTACATCATGAGTCCTGTCATCAGCATTGTCTTGCTTCTCTAAGATAACAGTGACAGTAGGGGAGACAGGTGAATATTCCTTGTCACATTTTTTTTTTGGTTGATCCCTCCCTATAACCAATCTCCAGAATTTCTTTGAATTTTCTTCCACACTACATCTCTAGTATCAGAGTCAGATTATTCAGATCCATGGTCACTGGGCACAAAGTTGCTACCACTGCTGTTATGGCCCATGCTGGAGTCTGAATCGTGAGATGATGATTGTGACAATGGTATATTTTTGTGTAAATACTCAACCTTTCAGTGCCTCTCTGGGTGATGCCACCAGCTACTTAGGTTTCTCTAAATAATAGTCTCTTTACTACCATGCTTCTTACTCCTCTTGAATGGTTCTCTTTTTGATACTACCTTTACTTGATGTACCAGCAACAACACCTGGAAATGGATCACTTGTAGAGCTACAGAAAAGGGATGTGCCACTTGTTGTCTTGCTAACAGACTCTGAGTCTTTTGGGTTGTGCTCCAACAAGGATTGTTCTGAACCACTTTTGGGACTGGAAGGCCTACTAGTAGCATCTTGCCCCCATTGGCTTTTGTTTTGAACACTTCAGACAGTTTCTTTCCATTTGTTTGTTTAGTTTTTTCCATGGTTTATAAACTGGGAATGACCAAGAAAACTAGAACAATGAAATGCAAACAATGTCAGGTGAGTAAAAGATAACACACACACACACACACACACACACACACACACTATTTGGTAAGAGTTTTGTTCAATAGCAGTGGCTAGCTCAAGCAGTTTAAAAAGCATACCACTAGTCACCAAGCTGTGACAAGTAGTCAAGCAGCAGCAATATCAGGATCACAAATGTCCCTAGTAGCACCAGCCCTGAAATCAGCAGCACAATAGTCAACAAGGGGCCGAATTTAGTAACTGATGATCGGTTATTTACTTCTACTGTGGTCAGGGTCTTTCTGTAGGCTGCATTCAATAGTGCAGTGTCCCTTCTATTCCTCCTGCTGTTGGTTTGTGGTTGAAGGTGGTGTGTTGGGACACCAGGTAACTCTCCTACTCCCTGCTACTTAATTAGATGACATCACCCACTGTGTAACACTGGCTAGCCCGGATGGCTTATGGCAAGCCCCTACTTAGGAGGCGTGGACACTCTGTGCTACAGAATGGAGATAATTCACAGTAAGATGACAATAAACCCTTGGACTGATGCACTATACTATTCGGTATCAAAATATTTTTTGTGTCTATTGAAAAATGGACAGACTAGCCCAGATGGCTAATTTTTTTTTTTTAGTTTTTTTAAACAGGAGTAGCACACTAAGCTGAAAGCTTTTTTACAGGTGCAACCTGGGAGCACAGGGAAGTTAATTGACTTGCTCAGGGTCACACAGTATGCAAGTGGGAGCTGTGGGATTCAAACCCAGGTCTGGTATGCTGAGTGTCACCAGATTTGCAGCTCAGAGCCTTAAACCACTGCGCTATACTTCCTCCTAATGACAAGCTACTACCCAGGGAAGGAACTAGTCTGGCAGCCATGGCAGGGGCTCGAGAATGGAGGTAATTCACAGCTGCAGGATAACACTGGATCGTGGAACTGAGGGGCAGTGCATGGCATTAGCAGGCTGGGGTCCCCCCAACACACACACACACACACACACACACACACTCTCACAAAACACACACACACACACTCACTAGTTGACTATGCCTTATTGTTGTTTTTTCTTTCCTGTTTTATTTCTCCTTTTCTTAATCTGTTACAGTCACTCTATTGTTTCTTTCCATTTATTTATTTATCTATTTATTTATTTTTAACCTATCAAGAAAACATGGCACCAAGAGAGGTAAGGAGACAGACATGTACCAGCCCACCCCAAAACTACATACTCAACTCCCCCTCCCTTTTTCTTTTGTTCTGTTTTTTTTTTCATTTTTTTAAGTTTTCCTCTGAGTTCCCCTTGAGAAGCCTACCACCACATGCACCAGTCATCCACCTACCAAAGAGTACACATTCACACAATCCCCCCTCCCCAACACATGCATTATTTGCTTTCTTAGTGGTCTTTTTTTCCTGTTCTTCTAGTACTCTTTTAGTCATGTGAGTCACTCTGTTGAACATGGCAGCAGGAGAGTTAAGGAGACAAGAATGCACCAGTCCACCACCACACACTCATCTCACCCACTTTCTTTTTGGAATTTTTTCAATTTTTTTTTAACTGTTGGTCTGACTCCTCCGAGTCCCCCTCGAGAAGCCTACCACCCACCCAAGAGTACACAAACACATTCTCAATGAAGTCATAACAATCCTCCCCCAAACACACACACACAGTCACAGTGTGAACTTCACTTTCATCCCTGCCAATGCCCTTCCGGGTAACCCTTATCTTTATGCTTATGCACTGAGGTTCTTTGTCTTTTAACTCATTTTTTTTTGGTTTTATTGGGCTCACCACAAACCAAACCTGATAGACCAATTTAAGGAAGCTTGTTCATTCCACTGGGATGTCATACAGATGAGGCACACTGATGAGACCTGGTAGGACAAAACACATATCTGTGTCTTCTGTTGTCACCCTTGGCAGACTGTGTGAGAGATCTTTTGGTACCATATATACACCTGCAAAAGGTTCCCCGCACACACTAATCCACAGAGGGATGCCCAACATTTGCATGCAAAATTATTTTATTACTTAAAAAGGAAACAGTACAGACAAAGTGCCTGACATGTTTTGAGCCTTCAGCAGCTCTTTCTCACAGGCTAAAATCATGTATAACAACATCACCACTTAAATAGACCTTAATAATCATGTGATCTCATCGCACCTGTGCCCCACAATAATTAATTAGATACTGAATACTAACAATATAATTATTTTAAAAAGACATGACTTAACATATAAATGCAATATGATGATAAACTAATACTTATATCAAAAAGGACACTATTAAATATTGTGCAATTGAATCCATAATGTCATAAATAGTCACACATCAATAAGGGTATCGAGAACTCAGACCCATGGTGGGGGGAAGGGGAGAAAATATGAGACAGAAGGGAGGAGACAGACCAAATGGTGCTTCTCATAAGATGAAAGGACCAAGGAGGGACTAAGAGGAAAACAATGAAGGGAAATGGAGTGAGAGGGGGAATGAATATTTAAAAAATATATTGCTTATTGAGATTCCATTATTATCACTATCTTTAAAGGCAACTCATTACAAAAAATAACTCCTTAAAACTACATATTGTAAATAGTATAAATTTCACATAATGTATATTCTTGTTCTAAAATCGTCATGATCAATTTTAATTGTCCATGGTTCACTATCTATTGTGTACATATGAATTAGTTTAAGAGACAGAACATGTATCTGTACTATAGAACAAACAGTAATTTACAGGGCAAGGGCCTATCTAGGTCTACAGGGTATATTGTAGCCAGAAAAAGCAACTGAATCATGTTTCTCTGGGGTGCCAATACCATGTTCTACAAATATGCTAAAATCTTATTAAGAAGTAATGCAACTCAAAATAAAACTGGCATATAGAAATGTTATGGGATTCAAAGATTATATCAATGGTGACAAAGAAGAAGACATCTACACCTCTGTACAGAATTGGGGATATATACTATTGGTGGGATTCAAACAAATATTCCTACAATGTTCAAGGGAGTATTTCCTAGGAATCGGGTTCCTTTTATATCTGTTCAGAAACTATGATATAAATCCAAAGCAAACTTTTGAACCAAGGAAGAAATGACAAAACATATAGAAAAACCAAACTTCACATCTTTGCAGTTTTTCTTTTCCTTTTCAAATATGTTCTAATGTCCAACTGAGAATTTAGACCTGGCTTTGTTGTAGCTCCCAGGGTGATAATCCAAAATGTTCTCTTGTTAAAATCAGATTCTCAAAATCTCCTCCCCTGGGATTTCTGGAGACCTTATCAATAGCTATAAATTTAAAGTAATGTTGATTAGGGTCAGAACTGGTCATAATATGCACTGCAGTTGCATATGTTTTGTCTATTCTATGTATAGCTCTCAGATGTTCTCAGAGTCTCATCTTAAACAACCTGTTGGTCTTACCAACGCAAAATGCTGAACAGGTGCAAGCTGCCAAATACATTACTCCCTCTGTATCACAAGTGATACACTGTCTAATCTGGTATTGTTTCTGTATCTTGCAAGTGGTAAAGTCCTTTTTTGGTGTAATGTGTGTACATAGTATACACTGTTTACACTGGAAATAACCCAGCAGTTTGGAAAGCCAATAACTGGTTTTCTTAACCACAAAATGGCTATGTACTAACAGATCTCTTAAGACTGGTGCCTTTCTAAAACACATTCTAGCCAGATGGCTAGAAATCTCCTTAAGTCCTGTTTCTGCTGATAGGACATGCCAATGGAATTTCAAAAATTACTCCCAACTCCCTGGCTTGTGCTGAATACTCTGTTACAAAGTTGAACCTGTTTTCACTTATTAATGCATTCCCCTTAGGTGTAAAAAGGTTCTGTCTGTCTATAGCTCTCGCTTTGTCTCTTGCCTCTCCCACATGTTGTTGATTATGCCCTCATTGACTTAATCTTAGAGTGAGCTCCTCTGCCCCCTCTCAAAATCCTCGGTGGCCAATTTATATGTTGGGAAGTGGGAGGAAGATGTAATTTTTAACAACACTGAAAATGCATTTTCTGCAAACCTCACTGTGTGGAAATGCTTCATTGATGATATTTATACTGTTTGGCAGGGAAGTAAGAATAGCTTTGAAGATTTTTTTAAGTTCCTGCACAGTACTAATCCAAACCTTAGATTTACTTTGTCTAGCAGCTACACTGAGATCTCATATTTGGATCTTAGAATTATGAAAAATGCAGCAGGTAGTTTGGAGAGTAATCTGTATATGAAAGCTATAGATGGCAATACTTTGTTGAGGGCTATTAGTTTCCACCCCCCCAACACATGGCACTCAGTATACTGACTGGCCAGTTTTTCAGAACCAGACAAAATTGTTCTAGAACTCAGGATTTTGAGAAGGGGCAGAGAAGCTCACTTTAAGATTAATTCAATGAGAGTGTAATCAACAACACTGGGTTGAGGCAAGAGACAAAGCGAGAGCTATAGACAGACAAAACCTTTTGATACCTAAGGGGCTGCATCAATAACTGAAAACAGGTTCAACTTAGTAACAGAGTATTCAGCACAAGCCAGGGAGTTGGAAATAATTTTGAAACGCCATTAGCATGTCCTGTCAGCAGAAACAGGACTTAAGGAGATTTCTAGCCATTCGGCTAGAATGTGATATAGAAAGGCACCAGTCTTAAGAAATCTGTTAGTACACAGCCATTTTGTGGATAAGAAAACCAGTAATTGGCTTTCCAAACCACTAGGTTGTTTTCAGTGTAAACGGTGTATGTACATTACACCACAGCATTTTACATTGGTAACACGAACAGGGTGTTTAAGACAAGAGTGGGAGAACAACTGAGAGCTATAAATAGAAAAGATGAAACATATGCAACTGCAATGCGTATTATGACCAGTTCTGACCCTAATCAACATTACTTTAAATTTACAGCTATTGATAAGGTCTCCAGAAATCTCAGAGGAGGAGATTTTGAAAATCTGATTTTAACAAGAGAACATTTCTGAATTATCACCCTGGGAGCCACAACAAAGCCAGGTCTAAATTCTCAGTTGGACATTAGACCATATTTGAAAAGGAAAAGAAAAACTGCAATGATGAGAAGTTTGTTTTTTTCTGCATTTTTGTCATTTCTTCCTTAGTTCAAAAGTCTGCTTTGGATTTATATCATAGTTTCTGAACAGATATAACAGGAACCTGATTCCTAGGAAATGCTCCCTCAAACATTGTAGGAATATTTGTTTGAATCCCACCAATAGTATATATCCCCAATTCTATACAGAGGTGCAGATGTCCTCTCCTTTCTCAATATTGATATACTTGTTTGAATCCCAGAACATTTCAATACCCCCAGATTTATTTTGAGGTATATTAGTTTTTAATAAGATTTTAGTATATTTGGAGAACATGGTATTGGCACCCCAGAGAAACATGATTCGGTTGCTTTATCTGGCCACAATATGCCCCGTAGACCTATATAGGCCATTGCCCTGTAAATTCTTGTTTGTTCTATAGTACAGGTACATGTTCTGTCTCTTAAACTATTTCGCATGAAAAATAGATTGTGAACAATGGACAATTAATATTGATCATGACAATTTTAGAACAAGAATATACATTATGTGAAATTTATACTATTTACATTACGTAGTTTTAAGAAGTTATTTTTTGTAATGAGTTGCCTTTATAGATAGTGATAATAATGGAATCCCAATATGCAATATATTTGTAAAATATTCATTCCCCCATTTCCCTTTGTTGTTTTCCTCTTAGCCATATCAAATCAAATCAAACTTTTTTTTATTTGTGCAGCATAAAGCCATTACAAAATAGTATTGCAATAAATAGAACAGTAGCATATGCAAATACATACATTAGCATAAACAAGTTTCCATGTCAATAAATACAGAGTCTGTGTACAAGACATTAATTAGACACCATCCTATAACTTGGTAAGTTTTAAAAAATGTGCACATCTTGCCAACACCTGTACATCGTTAGATGTAAACAATTTCATAAGTATTTGGTCAGTGGGGAGTCCAAGGTCCCTTAAAATAGGTCCCAACCAAAAAGATCTATGTTTCTGATATAGTGGGCATATCAAGGTAACATGTTTTAGATCATCCACCATATTTAAATTGCACACACATTTATCATTTTCCACTCCCTTCCTTTTTTGTGCAAAATACACACAATGTGAATAGTAAAGTTCCATTCTGAGTCTAGTTATAATTCTTGCAAGATCAGTGCAAGCCAATATCAGTAGATATGGTTCAGCAGTATGACATAGTTTTGATTTTTTGTACCACATAAAGTTGTTTATAGGACTGGATCTGCTCCATGTCCTTACTATTAAAGATGTTCCTGACTCTTTCCTTCACCTGGAATTTTTTATCTCTAAAAGGGAGGGACTGGATTTGATGTAATAAGTGGCTAACCCCCAATGGATATAGCCAGGTTGCTATGCAATATAAATTTGGAAATTTGTATTCCAAAGATGTATATTTGATCTCCTCCTCCTCTAAACATATTCTCGGTATCCTATACTCTGGACACAAGAACAATTTAAGTAAAAATATAATCTTCCTTTCCACGATATACAGTATGCTTTAATTGGAAGCTGTCCCAATTCTGCTCGTACTATTGGTGCAGGCACCAATTGCTGTATTTTAAGAATATACCTGAATAATTTATTTAATTGTACTTCTAACTGTTTAGAGACTACTGCTGCCCACACTTCTGAGGCATAAAATAAGCTTGAACACATGTTAGCCTCCACAACGCTCAAGATTCCTTTAACAGATCAATTACCCATCTGAGCTGAAAATCTTTTAAAGGCATTAAAGGCAGTGATTGCCTTGTGCTTTACATAGTTTTGATGGATATTCCATTGAGTGGATTGGGAAAAGTTCACACCTAGATATGAATAGTTTTAACTGTCTCAATTTTTTGTTTTATTAATAAAAAGTGTGGGTGTTCTTTGTTTATTTCCAAAACTCAGCATCTGGGTTTTACTTATATTAATAACTAATTTATTTTCACTACAAAGTGTACAAAATGAAGTCACTTTCCACTGTAAGCCCAGAAATGAAGTTGATAGAAGTACAAGGTAATCAGAAAAGGCTAACAGTGGAACTTTTTGATTCCTAATGGCAGGAGAATGGAAGTTAGAATGTTCCATCTGTGCTATTATAGTGTTAATATATAAATTAAATAATAAAGGGGCCAAAAGGCAACCCTGTCTAACTCTGAGATTGGTTTTGATATCTGGAGTAAAATCACCACTTTGATTAATTTTAACCCTTTGCCAGGTATCTTCATGCAATCTGATCAGTGTATCCAAAAGGATAGGATCCATGTTATATGATTGTAACTTCTCCCATAACAGTGTACGACTAACCAGGTCAAAGGCAGATTTCAGATCCACAAAGCAGCAATATAAATGTGATTTCTTAACTTTGATATATTTCCAGATAATATGTGAAAGAGCGTAACAATGCTGTACTGTTGATCTGTGTGCTGTGAAGCTGTTTTGGTATTCACTCATAAAGCCTGATTCCTCAGCCCAGATCTGGAGCCTATCCAGTAGGATACAGCAGGATGTTTTTTGTAAGGTATCAATCAGACTTATAGGTCCATACATTGAGGGGTCTGCTGGACTGCCCTTCTTTTTGTATATTGGGCATATTATACTGCCTTTCCAACTTAATGGGATATTGGAGCCCTGTAAAATTTTATTGAAAAAGACATGTAGCAATGGGATATACCATTTGATGTTATATTTGTATAACTCTGCCACTATACAATCTGGACCAGGGTGCCTTGTTGTCCTTTAAACATAATAAGGCATTAAATATTTCTTCCTTGGTTACATAGCTTGGCATAGGATAGTACTGGGGCAACTCATACCTCTCTTACAATGCTTCACTGGGTGAATAAAACAAGGATTCAAAATAAGCTGTCCATATATCAGATGTCACATAGGCCTCTATAACAAAAGTGGATTGCTGGTATCCTTGGCTCACAAGGAGCCAACATTTTTTGCTATCCTTGTCATAAATTGACTATTTCAGTTTTTCACAATTTTTAATCAGAAATGTGCTTCTTTCATTCTGTATCACCTCTTTATATTTTTTCCCTGCCATTATTTAGTTGCTTAACATTATTATTATTTGGATATTGTTTAACTTGGTGAACCAATTTACTGAACTGTTTTTTTTGCATTTTTATAAGTTTATTAAATCAAGATCTTTGCCTAATAGGTCTTGTTACTTTATATAACAAGGGCTTTATATAATTAAGTATTGTGGTTGAAAGAACACTTTGTTCAGAATTACTATCTGAATTTGTAATACTGAATCTCCAGTTTTAAGTCTATCAGATTCCAATATTTCTGCCAATGAACTACTTAACCTAGGTGACCACTTTATCCTACGGGTATTCCTGATTTCATATCCCACTGCAAGGGCAGTATCTATACTGGAATTACTAGACCGTGCCACCACATCATATTCTAGAGATAACGGAAAATGGGCAGGATCTGGGCATCCAAGAATTTTAAGTTTTAACTTTCTCTACTGCAATCATGTTTTTCCAGAGCAGATCTATAGTAGATGAACCCAAAGGGCCAGTATATGTGTAGGCACCTTCTTGATCACCCAGAACTCTCCCATTCATAAGGCAAACATTCATATCAGACATAACCTGAATTAGGGCCCTTCCTTGTTTGTTTGACTTCCTGTCCTTTGAATGTCTTTCTAATCTCAGTTTGCAATTTGAGGTAGCCTGAGCATGAAGCAATAATGTATGTCCACATTCATCTATACTTTCATGGACCATTCTTGCATTCAGATCACCAACAGCTATAGATGAATACATTATATTCCTGTTAGTAAGTTCATACAAAAAGTTCACAAAGCCTCCCCAATCATGAGAGCCAGAATCATTCCTAGAACACAGTGGAATATAAATATTAAGCAAGAGAATTTTACAGTTATTGTGCTCAGTCAAAATGGGGAGAACAGTTTTTAAATTACAGGGTATTTGTGTAATTTTAAAATTAAGTGCTGTTTTGACATAAACTGTGAAACCTGCCTTATATCATCAGTGATTGGCCAGACGAGTGGCTGGTTTAAAGTAACCTGCAAAACCTGGAATAAGTAGAGTTTTTTGCTGTCTGCACCATGTCTCCTAGAGGCATAATAAATCATTAGTCTCCAGGAACAGCCTACATTCTGGATCAGCTAGCTTAAGTGTCAATACCTTAATGTTCCAGGAGAGAACCCAAAAAGGGGAGTCCTCCCCTGAGTTTTTTGGCTGTATCTGAGGCAATATTTGTCAATTCTGTGAAAGGTCCTTCAAAAGCTCAAGACTATTCCTGGTCTTGATCACAAATTGATGACTTCTCTCCATGTGAGTCTCATTTAAGACCCTAGGGTGTACCATATGTAGGCCCAACATATCAAGAATATAAATTTTCTCTTGGATTGCTTTAACAAATCTAGGATTAGCAAAATAAATATCCAGTTGTGAAGTGGTAAAATCCAAATTATGTATTTTGAGCCATTCTATGTTACTCCTGTACATTGGAAAGTCCAACATTTGGCTAAGAAGGCGGTCAGCTCAAGCTTGGCTTTGCCTACCGAACCCTTAGTTGGCATCCTCCAACCATACAAGGTTAATGTTCGTTTTTCCCAAATTTGTTGCCTTGAACTTTCATAATCAGATAGTACCTCTAATACAATTTTGGTATTCATTAGAGGAGGATCCAATGCAGGGGAGACATAGGATGGCTCCTTAATTAACAATGGGACCTCATAAGGAGGAAGCATATGTATTCCTTTCGCTCGCAGATTCATCTCCTTTTGCCAGAGTGTTTCAGCCAGTTCTAAACTATTACAATAGACCAGAACACAATGATGATAATCTGGATTTAGAGATCTAAGAACCGACCTTAGCTCAGTACTTCCTGGTAACTTTTTCAGTCCACCTTCTCCATCTGTACCACCACCCATTGCCCGCCCCTCTTTCCACCTGCGTCGTGTCACCATGCACGAAGTTAGGCCTTACTTGCTAAAAGCCCTAAAAGGTAACACCATCGGTAATACTCACTTGATCCCTGCCTTTACGCCAGGTCTTGGATCAGGTCCTCTCACCTATTACATGCATTTTCAACAAATCACTCTGTCTCGGAAAATTCCCTCTGCCTGGAAGATTGCCACAGTTACCCTGTCCATAAAGGTGGTGACAGGACTCTTCCGGTAACTACCGACCCATCTCAATCCTCCCTCTCTAAGGAGTTAGAGAAAATTGTATGCCCCAAGTCTCGGACTACCTCTGTAAGTATTAATGTTCTCTGCCCTGAACAACATGGGTTCAGAGCAGGTCATAGTACCAATACAGCACTCCTGGAATTTTCCAACTTCCTCCATACCTCCTTGACTCTGGTGCCCTGGCTGGTGCTATATTCATTGACCTGTCTAAAGCATTGATACTGTTTCACATCCTCTTTTGCTCTCCACCTCAACCTAATAGGCTTTGCCTCAGGACCTGTTTCCTGGTGCACCAGCTATCTCCGCCTGCTCCCAATGTGTGAAAGTCAACGGTACTCTCTCTGAAACATGCCCCATTCAGCTTAGAGTGCCGAGGGCCAATTCTGACCCTACTATTCTCACTCTTTCTTAATTCCCTACCCAGTAGTTAAAATGGCAAGATGCTCTCTATGCTGATGATGCTGTTCTCGTTGCCTCCCACAATGACCCCATGCTGCTACAGAACTCCCTCCAACTAGTCTTTGACTCTGCAGCTACCTGGTTCACTGAGCACCGACTTGTTATCAACCTTAAGAAAACAAAATGATGCTCTTCTCCCACCCCAAAATAAGTACAGCAAGTTTCCTTAGCTGTCCACTCCACACCCAATCTCGTCATTGACCAGGTGCAATCCTATAAATATCTTGGTATAACCTTTGACCCTGCACTTTCATTACATGGACATATATCTGCCCTAAATTCTGTCGCCAACTCACGGCTAGGCATTCTTTACCGGCACAAGAAATGCCTCCTCCTGATGCCTCCCACCTGGCTGTCACTTCCTCTGTCATGTCTCTCATTGACTATGGCCTTCGGTCCTGTGGCAGCAGATCAGACTGCCCTCAACAAGGTTCATCTCACAGTAAATAAGGCCTGCAGACTTATCACTGGTGCTCCCAGACTCACTCACACATGTGAGCTGTCACCCTGGCTACCCTACCAACCTGGAAGAGCGACTCATGTATCAGACATGCCAGCTCACCTTTAAAGCCTGCATGGCCCATCCCATAGGCCTATCCAACTCCATTCCGCCTGTGATTGTACTGACCCTGACTGGCGCAGCTTGTCAAGAGGAGCTACCCTAGTTATTCCGAGAGCCAGGACCTCACAAGGTCAGAGGGCATTCCCTCACCGTGCACGACTGGTATAACTCCTCCTGCCAGTGTCTCAAACTTCTAACCTTAGCTTGCTTTAAGCCCAGGCTCAGAAACTTCCTGCTTAGCTCTCGAATGCAACTGCTAGCCTAGTGTAAAAATATATATATATATATACTCTGTTTGACAATGCTCACTGAGCTGCCTCCCTCCTTTCCCTACTTATTCCTCCTCCTATCTCCCTCCCTTCTACCTCACCAGCTCTCCCCGACCAAAAGTTTTGCACTTTTTGTTATCTTTAGCTCATGGAGATTGTACTATTGTAAACAAAATTGTAATTGAACTGTAACTTTTTTGTTTGTAAGTACTGTGTCCCTTGTACTACTGTTCTGATGTCCTCTTTGTGATGAGGTACCTTTGTAAATGAGCCTCTGGCTCAAAGGTTTCTAAACTGATGTTTAACTAAATAAATAAATAAATAAATAAATCCTTCCACTAAATAGGGCAGATGGAATAATCTGACTATCCATTCTGTTAATTTATCTGGTGTTTTCTTAGGTATTTGCCTAATACCTTATGCCTCAATTATATATATTCAGGAGTATTACAATGGAGCCCCACTTGTCTCTTAAAGCCAGGTTTCTTTGTACCTATAGGGACCCTGGACTCCCCAGAATTAACCAAATTCTGATGGGATATCAATAAATTATCAGAGTAACTATGCATTGTATCATTCACTATCAGTTCTTTCCATTCTGTCATCCTTCTATCATCTTTCTGTGCAAATTGTTTACTATTTGATCTAACTTCCTTTTCCTCCTGAACAAATTTATTTTTATCATAACCACTGGCATTTCCCCTGTTCTGTAAATTTTCCTCTGATTTTCCTTGATTCCTTACAGAATATTGCCTTTCAGAAGATTTCTTCCTTCTTTTTTGTTTCGACTTAGGGATCTGCCTATTTTTGGATTTATCCAAAAACCATCCATGTATTTTTTCCTGTTGGTCTGGGGGATCTATATCTCTTGTAAAGGGAGGAGGACGATTTACCTGGAGGGCCTTATTTTCTTTGGGTGCATCCTCTTTTAAAGTAATATTTGGAATGGGACTCATTTCAGAATTACTCTTATGAAATCTGTTTTGTATATATCCCAACACTGTTTTATTATAGAAAACTTCAGCTCTAAGATTTGCTATTTCTTCCTTAATAACCCATAAATTCTCCAAGAGCATAATATTAGCATAAGATGGGTTTTTAATAGTCTCCAAAACTTGCTTAGAGAGTGAAGAAGAAGATGCAAAATCTCCCATGTTCTCAGGGGACTCTGAATTATAAATTATCTCTGTCTCACATGGGACATGTCGCACATTTTTGGGTGAAATAGGCATATCTGAAATCTCTGGGGAAAATACCAGGGATTGTGGGTCAGAAATAACTGAACACTGGGATGGATGGTCTTCTAAAGAAGCCTTATTATTAGTATTTTGCTTAACCACCAGGTTCTTGAGGCCTTTTATTGTTTGGTTTAGATCTTTTATAACTAAACTTAAGTTATCCCTTCTAGGCGTCGACTGAGTCTGAATCTCATTATTTAGAGAATCATCCTCTGCTTCTAGGGATGATAAAATTGATATGGTAGCTATATCAGAGTATTTTGTATAGTCCAAAGGCTCAACAGATAATTCAGGTGTCAACAGGACACTGTTTCCTCCCATGGCTTCTACATCCTTAAATTCAAAAGAAATTGACTTTGTTGTTTGAATTATTAGATTAGGGGATTCAGAAAGTCTGGATTGAGACAGATCTTCCATAATTTTCTTTGCTTGAATTTCTAAAGGCAGAGGAGAAAGGGAATTTGCCATAGATATAGGCTGTTTTATAAAATCAGTTATTCTCATCTGATTTAGTTTTTTACTTCCTTTTTTTATTACCATTTAAATTACTTTACCCCAAACAAATTACAGAAGAAGCTGTTCTCTGAGTTTCATCAACCAGCTGTTTCTTTAAAGTTGTTTGGTCCCCTTTTTCCTGACCTTTCTTATTTTTGTTCTTTTTGGCCCCATGCTTTGGGGTCATCTCAGGAGTAATAACCTTACCACTACATGTATAAACCATAATAGAATATCAAAATAGATACACTCATGTAGTTACCACAGAAACCGTTTTCTATAATTACTTAAATTGCTAATTACTTCAAACAACAATACAGACCCAAGCTATGGACAGTTAAAAGTCACATTCAGTTCCAGAGTAGTTCTAATCAGTATACGATATATTCAGAGTCAAGCTTCAAATAGAATCAGCAATAGACTTTAAAGGAAGAGTCTTTTTTAGTTCTTAAACTGGCAAAATGCCCCTTCAATCTGAGACAGACAAAGCAAGCAGTACTCTTTAGGTATCAATCCACAGGAGAGCATCTATCATTTAAATTGTTGTCAGACGTTACCAGGTGTGAATCTTCTCTAACCATTTTGTAAAAATGTCTATAGTAAAGCAAAACTTGCTTGTTTCATATCTTTCTGAAGAATCCACGGTGCGATGTGCAATTGTTATGCAAATAGATGTAGGGTTAATCTCCACCGAAATCCAAATATAATAAAATCAGTATAAATGTTTACAGGCTTTAAAACCACCAAAACTTTCCAACTTCTAGAATATTAGCAGTTAAACAAATAAAACTTTAAATCTAGCTATAAAGCTATAGAGCAGTAATGATTCTGCTCAGCTAAAACAACAAAATCCAATTAACTTACTTGTATAAGTGGTATGCAGCAAAGTATATTTAAATATTCAGAGAGCTGCTTGAATACTGAGGACTGAAGACTGAGACCAAATAGTAGGTAAATTGCCAGACAAATAACAAGATGAAGCAAGTGATCCTCGTAACAGAGGTCTGGTACCAATGGTTGCTAGCAAATTGTAACTAATATCAGCCCAAGTGGCAGAAAATATTGTCTTGCAATATTTCTTAATTTAGCAAGAGAATAAATGACTCTAGAGCTAGAAAAGCTCAAAACATCATTCCAAAGTTGTTGTATACAATATATCAGCTTGGGCAATGCACAGCAAAGTTGTTCTCACATACCATGCTCCAACTCTGAATAATGCCACACATGCTCATTAATATACTGGCGGTTCGTCTAAATTTGTTGGGCAGTTGTTAGCTATCGAAGGCTCAATAATTACTCTGGGATCATTAAATCCTTGTTTTGTCTATTTGCTGCTTTGTTTTTTTTAAGCACTTGACCAATTAGTTACTCTGCTATTTGGTCATGTTCTTAATTAGCAATCATCCAGAGGGAAACACCTGGTTAGTTTCCTGACTAGTTTCCTAATAAGAGTTAAAAAAACAGGTGTGATCAAATCTCTGAGTCACTTAATTGCCACCCAACTGCCTTTCTTACTTCTACTTAGTTTTTCAATCAAGAAACATCAAAACCATCATTTGTTTATATAGGTAACTGGTCTCACATCACCGTCCTAAGTATCAGAACTATTGATCAGCGTTGTTTTAACAATTGTTTTAGCAGATGATAGTTAAATATTATTAGCATACTATCAGAACTACTAAAATCTACACAAATTAAAATAAAATCTAATCGGGATGGTGGAAAATAATTAAAATACTTTTGGACCAAATCAGATCTGCAATTAGTAAATTGACCATACAATAACCAGAATAATTCTAGTGCAAATGTTATTAAATATAGCTAGTTCCAAAATTTGTCCAAAACTGGAATTGCTATATAGCCACGATTCCAGAGTTCCGGGATTTGAATCAGTAGTCGGTGATTCCTCGATAAGCTTCCTTAAGACACTGACAGTTACAGCTTCTGTTATTTAATATAAATCCATAGAGCTTATCATCATCCAAATTCTCCTGCCGTCCAGTCCAGTCAAGGCTTAAACCTTCCCGAAGGGCTTCTCAGGCTCCTATGTACAGCTGCCACCATCAGCTTTCCTCCTGAAAAGAAGCAGAGAACGACTTAACTGGGGAGGCAGATATACCTTTGCACAAGATAGACTGGTAAGCTCTCATTCACAACATTGATGGCATACCTTTTAAAAGTAGAAATTTGCTTTGAAAGACAGCCTACTCCCCTCACTCCTCCACAGTGTGATCTTTCCTCTTAGTCCCTCCTGGGTCCTTTCCTTTTATGAGAAGCACCATTTGGTCTGCTTCCTCCCTTCTGTCTCATATTTTCTCCCTCCACCCCCCCTGCCATGGGTCTGGGTTCTCGATACCCTTATCAATGTGTGACTGTTTATGACTTTATGGATTTAATTGCACAATATTTAATGGTGTCCTTTTTGATAAAAGTATTAGCTTATTGTCATATTGCATTTATATGTTAATTCATGTCTTTTTAAAGTAATTATATTGTTAGTATCCAGTATCTAATTATTGTGGGGCACGAGTGTGATGAGATCACATGATTGTTAAGACCCATTTAATTGGTGATTTTGTTATACATGATGTTAGCCTTTGAGAAAGAGCCGATGAAGGCTCAAAACATGTCAGGTGCTTTGTCTGCACTGCTTACTTTTTAAGTAATAAAATTATTTTGCACACAAATGTTGTGGTGTCTCTCTATGGATTAATGTGTTATGGGAACCTTTTGCAGGTGTATATCTGGTGAGTTTCATAGCACCACGTCCTTGTGCGCACTCTATGGAGTGTTCTACCTTTCAATACCATGCATTCCTGCTTAAAGTTGAACCAGCATAACATTTTGTGGTGATTTGCATATACAGCCCATGTTACTTTGCATTATGGGGGTATGTGTGATTTTGTATTTCTTTGAAACTGGGCTTCCCAGCCAATGTTCTTTGAGGTAACTCTTGCCTTTGTGCTTACATGCTGAAGTTCTTTACCTTTTAGCTTAAAGGTCTGCCCTGTACCAGCCCATCCCACAACCATCCACTCAGTTCCCCCTGTGTTTCTTTTATTTATTTATTTAAGTCTTGCTCTGGAGGAACTTTGGTCTGACCTAAAGAGTCCTCCTGCTCGGAGAAATTCCACATGTACAGTACCAGCAGCCCATCACCCACCCAGGTCTCCCAGGCCCTCTTTTGTTTCATTTTTTTTATGAAAATTTCTACAAAAGTGGAGTCCTCTTGGCACCAGTAATCCTCCCTCTGAGTCCCCTCCCCTCCCCTCCACTCTACCCAAAACCACCACCACTGCTGAGTCCATCTGCATGATTAATCTAAAGCCCCTCCTCAACTGAACTGCTCACAGTTCCATCTCTGATCTGGTGCTAAACTGCTAATGGCACTGAACTAATGTGCATGAGCCTATATACCCCAGTTTCACAGATGTGCATACTGGGGTATAGTCCATGCTCGCACACTGGTGCACAGATATACTGAGCTCCTCCTCAGCCTTCCATACATGTCATATGACAGGCCTGCAAGCAGGGAGGCTGGGGGAGGAAAAGAAAACACATGGCAAGACCTGAGCTGACCCAGCACTGTTTGGTTCAGGTCTTGCATAAACCAAGCCACCACAGTTTAGCAAGGCTAAGTTTAGAGGGCAGTGATTTGGCCCATCGCTAGTGGCAAACATATCTCAGATGGATCTTTTACTCTTTCAGTTCATGACAGTATTGTAGATATCATCGCAGTTAGGAAATGGCTTAGCCAACAAGATAGCGGGCTTATTAGTACCATTTTTTTCTATAAGAAACAAATGTGCCTTTGAAATACAGAGCACCCCCTATTATCTACCAACACTGGTGCACCAAATTTTTAGTAGATAATAGAGGGTGGCAGATAATAGAGGTATGTTATGTTGTATTGGTAAAATATGGGAAAAGTAGCACAGGACTGCACTTAGGTATTAACTATTTAGTTTCTTTATTATTGTAGTTTGGTAAAAAAATATTTAAAAATCACAGCATGACTATTAAAATCTAGTTTAGTTCATATCTTATTTATAATCAATCAAGTTAAAAGTAATCAGTGATGGACATCTGTTTTGCTTTATTTATCATGATTAATCTCACCTGGAAACAAGTTCCGACTTAGTCCTCCCCTCTCATTGGCCTGCAGTGCTGTGAGATTGGGAAGACAGAGGGAGAGGGAGTGACTATGGGGAGGCTGGGATAAAACCTACCACCTGCATAGCAGATACTATATACCTCTTAACATTTTGTCACCAAAGTGTTGGGCAATGATACTCAAAATGTAGAAAAATGAGGGACACTGGCCTTAAAAATGTGAGACACATCAACTCACATGCAGTCATAAACTCAGGACACTGGAAGCTAGTGACTTAACAGCATTCCACCCCTGATCACAGCTTGGACACTAGCTGGAAACCTTAGCAATGGGGTGACAATGTTTCACACTGAGTGTTTGTGGGGTCTTCATCTTGCACTGCCAGGTGCAATGTAATTGCAGCATTTTTTTTTGAAATTTCTATTTAGCCCTCCTACGTCCTGCGGATTCCCACCCTTCAGGAGCTGCCAAGGAGTCATCCCTCTTCCTCACTCACCCTGCCCAATACTTACCACCCAGTCCTCATGTAGCCTTGGCTGGCACCACAGCGGGGCCAGGGTGGGGCAGACACCCTGATACTATAAGGGGTGTTGGATCAGGGGTAGTCAAGCAGGCAAGGGCATATTGGGGGCATGCTCTGCATGCTCCATCTTCCTGACATCTGCAGGTGTTTTTTTTTGCACTCTCTAAGGAGGAGTGGCATGCCCCTACGCCAAGGCATTACTGCCGGCGTCACCACTCCCCATTCCCGATGTCAACTCTGTGCCTGCCATGCCCCCAGTTTCCACTAGGGGCCAGTCGGGCACTGAGTATGGATCCCTCTCCCACTCAGGAGAGGAGAGCTTTCCTTCGGATGATCAGTCCTCTCCTTCCCCTGTCAACCCCCGACATCCCGGGCTCACTCCCGAACCCAGGTCACTGGTGTGGTGTGAGGTGTAATTGCAGCTTTTAAGGAGCTGCTAATCATACCCGGCCATCAAAAACAATGAAGGAGAATAACATGAGGATTAGAGCCTGCTAAAGAATGGACTTTTTTACTCCATTGGCAGTCATGGAAGACATGCAGTAGTCAAAATGGACAAGTAGAGGGTTAGCAGTGTACTGTAAAGTATTTCTTATTAAGACATTAACAACAACCAAAAAATCAGGAACATAATGCACTACATCAGTGCCAGAGACTTAGTGAATAATAGAGGGAGAATAACATGAGAAAGGTACAGCATGTACACCAGAAAGTTCTGGAAGATGGAGGATAGAGAGGGTGGTGGATAATGGAGGAATTTCCATAGAGAGAGAAAACAGTACAGGAGGTCAGGCTGGAGGATAAGGAGGGTGGTGGATAATACAGGGGTGGATAATAGAGGGTGCACTGTACTGGCAGTGTGTAATCAACATATTATGTTTTTACTTCAGGGCTGTAGTGGAATTGAAACAGTGCATTTGGTGCAAAGAAAAATAAAAATCCTGAAAAGAGGTGGAAATAAGAATATATCTAATTCTAACATTTTACATAGAAACTTAGAAAGATAGTATTTGATGGCAGATAAGGACCACTTTGCCACCAACTCGTCCTGATTTCCCTACCTACAGTATCACCGTAGACTGTACTTGTGTCAGTGCTGTCCTGGTGTGTGTGACTGGACATATGTGATGAGCAGGGCCACTGGAAAATTGTGAAAAAGGTTACCCAAAATTGCGGAAAATTGCAGGGGTTCTACTATAGACCCTGGGCTGGATATTCAGACTGCGCCAGGCAGTGGCGTAAGCCTGGGCACAACGCAACTGGTTGTGCTGGGACAAGAACCAGGCAATATTCAACAGTGATGTGCCATGGCTCAGCACCATTGAATATGGCACAGTTGGCACACAGACTGTGCATGGTGCAGTGGCACTGTGCCGGTGCAAGCCACAGAGAGGGAGCACGGGGATGCACCAGCACTTCTGGGACCTTGACCTGGATCTGCAGCATCAGTTCCCTCTTTAGGACAGGGGCTGCCTCTCCCATTCAGATTCTGTTGGACCAGTCTCTACCCCATTAGAAATGCAGCAAAATTAAATTCTGCTGGCAAAGTGAATGGGAGGTGGCCACTTCGTGTTGTCACTCTGCTACGTGGAGTGGCCAATAGGAAAGACTCACTTCACCTTGTAATTATTATTTCGTGTTGTTGTTCCACCTTAACGCAAAGTAAGGCAGAGTAGCAATAATATCGTCAGCCCCCCAGTGCCCCCACACACACCATCAGCAGAATTAATGTTCATCCCCAAAATGCTACCTGTCTTGTGTCCAGAAAACTCCCCAGTGCTGATGAAGTGAAAAGAGAGCGTAATAAGAAATGCGAGGGCTCCTGGAATTAATGCCGCACTCAGTCATGCACACAGTGGTCACACACAGTTACCAGAATTAATTTGCTTCCCCAAAATGCTACTTTCTTGTGTCCAGAAAATTCCGCAGTGCTGGTGAAGTGAAATGAGAGGGTAACAAAAAATGCAAAGTCTCCCAGAATTAATGGTGCACTCATTCATGTGTGCAGTGGTTACACACAGTTACCAGAATTAATTTTCATTCCCAAAATGTTACTGTCTTGTGCCTAGAAAATTCCTCAGTGCAGGCAAAGTGAAATGAGAGGGTAACACAAAATGCAGTCTCCCAGAATTAATGGTGCACTCCATCATGCACACAGTGGCCACACACAGTCATCAGATTAATGTGCATCCCCAAAATGCTACTGTCTTATGTCCAGAAAATTCCCCAGTGCTGATGAAGTGAAATGAGAGTGTAACAAGAAATGCAAAGTCTCCCAGAATTAATGGTGCACAGCTTCATGCAATCAGTGGACACACACAGTCACCAGAATTAATGTGCATCCCCAAAATGCTACTGTCTTATGTCCAGAAAATTCCCCAGTGCTGATAAAGTAAAATGAGAGTGTAACAAGAAATGCAAAGTCTCCCAGAAATAATGGTGAACTGCAAATGCACAGACAGATTAAGATTGTACTGTGCAATCAAGAGATGCAGAGTCAGATGCAAAGGCACAACAGCATATAAACAATGCTCACAAGCTGCAAATCCAAATCTGGAAAAGAATACCTTTTGCTGGTTGGGGGGGGGGGTAGTGTGCATGGCAGTAACAGTCCACTACCAGTAAAGATACCACAAAGCAGTATAAAAAATTCATGCAGGTGCAGTGGACAGCAGGTTCACACTGCTGCATTTACTCTGGCACAATAAACGTTGTCTGATTTAATGGTACGCATTGCACACACACTCATGCCTACACTACAAGTATTGCATAGCAAATTGAAAACCGTTAGCAATATAATCAAATGTTTTAAACAAACTGAAATTATACACTACTGCACCACTACAATTAGCAAAAAAAGTCAAGAATTATTGAAAATGTTACTGTGTGTACATTAACACAGTTATACAAGAAAAATATAACCAAAACAGAAAGACTGCCTTTTTCCCATTAATCTACCTACACCACAGATACACCCCTCCCCAAAGCACACTTCACAGTACACAGACTGACTGTTCTAAATTAACATTCAAAATCTACACACAAACAATAAACACTTGATGATATGAGCACAGGAGGATTTCTTACACTCGATGCACTAAATTTTGAGCAAAAAAAGTGGCTCAAAAAGGCTTTTTTAACGGCATTTAGAGGATTTGAATAGCAGAGCTCGAAGAGGAAATAGTCTCCATCTTCCACTACACACAGACTACACAGAACTGAGTCTCTGCAGAACAATCTAGATTCCATGTGACCTGCAATCCCACAAAGCACTGCAAATTCACCTTGGAGCTCAATAACAAGGCAAAGTGATGTGAAGTACATTGATTTCAATGTACTTCGCCTTAAAATTGGTGGAGAAGTGGTTTGGGGAAGGGAAAATAATGCAAAGTCATTGGTTTCAATGGAATTCGCATTCCCCATTATAACACGAAGTCCTCTGCTTTGCCTTGCAGAGCGCTTTGTGGATTCCGCATTACTCTGCAAATCACTCCGCGGAGTGAATTATGGCCACTTCGACCATCTCTATACACCATGGCCCTGTTCCAGCTCTGCAAATGCCCCATCTCTTGCTGGAGAAATGGTCCATCCATGCTGATTGGTTCCACTGTCCTTTTTCTTAGAGTACTCACCACTGTCCAGTAAAGAGATGGACATCCACTCCTGAGCTGCTTTGTGTATCTGTTCATGGCCCTGCTGCAGCCTCCAAGTTTCTAGTTACTGTATGGGCACTTGCATGGCAGCTCAGTTGGAGGCTGTGGTTCATGGATTGTCTCCCTAGTGGGCTTGGCCCCATGATAAAGTTTCTGCTGGTTGTAATGTATGATTTCTGTGTGTCTAACATTTAAAGATAACAATTTATGAAAAAACATCTCACTCTATTTTAGTAACTTTGATCAGTCCCTTGAACTGTGGCTGGGACAAATCCTTTTTTTTTCAGACTCTAGTTCTTCACCTACACCCAGTAAACCTTTTCATTAACCAGAACTGTTGCTTTTGAGTAATACTGCTCTTTTTGCTTACACATGGCCTTCTCTTTGTGCCTTTCTACTGCTGCACTCATTGTTCTAAGGTACCCTGAGACTTCATTCACATAGTTGGTGGGGTCCTATACCTCTTCCAGACATCAGGTACATTGCAGGTCTACAAAGAGTGAGATTTTGTGACCAAATATCACCATAAATGGTGTTTACCCAGCCAATGATTGTATACTACTATTATAAACCAGGATAAGTTACAGCAATAGATTATCCTAGTCTGGTTATCCTGTACAAAAGAGGACAGCATTGTTAACAGCATGTGGTTCCATTGCTTGACCAGCCCATTTGACTGTGGGTAGTATGGAGTTCTCCTGATTCTGTGCTTTTCTAGGAGCTTGCACAACTCTTGGAAAAAACTGGACTCAAATTTTTATTCCTGATCCATATGATTGTACCTTGGGGCCCCCATATTTGCAAATTAACTGCTGAAAAAAAAACCCTGGTCATGGTTTTGACTTATTGGTTGGGCAGTGGGTAGGCTTCCTCCTATTTTGTGAAACAGTCTGTCAGCACTGAGCTATACCTGTTTTCCCTAGGGGTCAGTGAAAAGTGGCCCCAAATGTCAATTTGCTTTCCACTCCATGGGCTTACTGGTTTGGAATGAAACCGTGGTGGTAGTATGGTAGGCACCAACTGCTTACTGGGACTCACAAGTCAGGCAAGCTTTACACCAATCATTCATAGACATTCTTCACCCATCTGTTATACCTGACTTACACCTTCTGCATGAGCTTTTCTACTCCAAAAAGTCCTCCAGTGGTTGTGTCATGTAAGGTAATGATTTTAGAAACTCTGGGACCACCATCTTGGGGATTACTGTATGACTGGAACTAGGCCTGCCTTCCTGATCCTCAGCTATCTTCACCAAATATCCCTGTTGTACCTGGAGGTAAGGTTACACAACTTGATACTTGCAAAGATGGGGTTATATTGTGCCTCTTCTGATAATGCAGTCAGTCTTTTTTTCCAACCAAATAAATAATCTGGGTACTATGGAATCTTCCTGCGGTAACCCAGGATATGGGCAAGTCAAATTGAGAGACTCAGTTTAAGTGACTCAGTTTGACCACCTGTTACATGAGCGACTGGAAGAGGTTAGCGAGGCTCGGTGACAGTGGCTGTTTTAGTAGAAGAACTAAAACTGCAGAATGCAGTGACTGCTAGACGGAGCTGTAGGGAATGAGTACAAAAGAAGTAGCTTGGCAAGGCAGTTCCCAGCTGGCTATTTGGTCTTGTGGTTGGAGTCCAAGGCTTCAGTGTGAAAGATGCTGGGTTCAGGACTGGCTAGGGGTAGGTAGAGAATTTTGATTTTAGCACTGCTGGCACTTAGAAATTTTTTTTCGATTCCCCATTTTCTCAATTCATGCTCTGTGGTCCCCTGCCTTCCTGAGTATGGTTCCCCCAATGGCCCCCTCAAGAACTGTCTCCTGCACCCCAGTGTAAGGTTTCCCCCTGGTGCAATTATAATAATAAAGGGGGTGCAGGGGGCCCCTGCATAGAAGCATAGAAAATATAGTTAATATTGCAGCCAGAGCCTGTATTTTGGACTCTTGCTTATAGATTGCATGCACTGTAGTGTACAGTTGCTCTTTATGTTTTCAGCGCTATGTATTCACCAATTAGTACAGTATGTTGCAAATGCTTCTTAGCTCTTATCACATGGTACCCTTCCTGCTGCTGATCCAACAAACTAGGCTGCTCTCCATTCTTTTCCATATTGGCAGAAGCTGATGACCCAGCATATCCAGGGGCCAGGACCTCTGCTGGTGGTTTTGTTACCTGCTCCAGCCTACTGGAAAGGGTGTTCACATTGGTATGCTGTTTCCCTAGGTGGTGCATGATTTCTGTAATCAAACTGTGCCAATTACTCCAGCCACTAAGCAAGAAGTGGTTGAAGCAATTGGCACACTGTTTGGAGCAGCCACTGAGCAAGCAGTCCTCAGCCTTGGGCTCATGGAAATTATGCAACCAATTGAGTAAGCCATGGTTGGTATGGAGTATGAATATCTTCCCCACCAAGAAGTGGTGGGAATGGTGCATTACGTTTAAAACAGCTAGCAGCTCCTTCTTTGTCATGGCATACTTGTGTTCCTCTCTGGTTCAGGCCCAACCCGTGTATGCAACCACTTTCTCATTGCCACCGATCACCTGGACATACACTGATCTGATGCCAAACTTATTGGCATTAGTGTCCAGTAGAAATGGCATTTGTAGGTTATGATATGTTAAGATGGACACAGAGATCAGTTGTTGTTTAGACTTCATGAAGGCCTCCCAGCACGTCTCCATCCAAGTAAATTGTGCCCCTTTATGGAAAGCTTATGCAGGGTCTGGATGACAGTGGCAGACGCCATAATAAACCATCCGTAGTAAGATGCCAGTCCCAAAAAGCTGCTCACCTCTGTCACCAACAGAGATACCAGCTAGGATAGCACAGATCTACTTTTTCCATACAGACATAAACAATGATGGCAGAAAAAAGACCAAAGGTCCATCTAGTTGGCCCAAAGAACCCTAGCTGCCCCAGGACCTATTGTCCATGCAGATTTCTATCCTTCTTGGTCCAGCCCCTGAGCTGATCTCCCTACTGGCCTGAGTAGCCACCAATGTTGTCACTCTGTCCCATCCATGCTTGAAGCCATTTATGCTTTCAGAACTCACCACATCCACTGGCAGACTGTTCCATGGTTCTACCATGCTTTCTGCAAAATGGAATTGTCTGACATTTCCTATTGTCAGTGGTTCAACATATTACACACTTGCCTTTGAGGTCAGATCAGAAGTCTTTGGGTTCCACTCCCACACAAGGAACTTGGCTTAAATACCAGTACTGACACTGTAGTGCAGCATTGGGGGGGGGGTGCACCCTTGCAGTTCAATGTCAGCTGGTTTCCATCTATATCTTTAAAAGCCATTGGTAACAGTCTGCAAGTTGAGTCATTGGGTGGAATTCTGTATGACAGTGTCAATAATTTTAAGTACTTAGGGTAGCTTTAAACCCTACATTAACATATAAATCACATATACACTCTACTGCAGCCAAGATTCATTCTAAAATTGCTTTGCTATATAGATTATGCAGCTTTTTAACTGATGAGGTGTGTCTGGCAGTTGCAAATCAGTCTTTGCTGCCTATTTTGAATTACGCCTCCATTGTGGTGGATAATGCTTCTGATATCATTGTAAAATAGAAATCAGTGCTGTTGCATAAAATTGGTAGATTCACTCTATTGATACCTAAAAATGTACACCACTGTACTGTACTGGAAAATCTTGGGTGGCTACCCATTAAATACTTCCATAAATTTGTCATGTCTAAATTTATTTATAAAATTCAACAAACAGATGTACCTTTAAGATTAAAAGATCAACTTGAGACTGTTAGTCCAAAATTACATACTAGATCTTCAGGGGATTCAACTATGCTAAAGATCCCATTTATGCACACTTTAAATGGCCAGTGATCATTTGCACATTGTACGCCCATAACATGTATTAATATTCCAGAACATATTAAAGGCATGGGCAGTTATGGGTTATTCACAGCTGCTTTAAAAGCACATTACAGGGATTTGTCTAGGTGCTGTTGTTTTTTAGACAGTGATTTTTAATAACTGTACATATTATTTATTATTTATTTATTTATTTATTAAATTTTGGTGACCGGCTAGGCCCACTGGGCCCCGAAGGTCCCTTTTTCAGGGGCGACCCGGGATAACAATACTAGTTAAGATACAGAAAAAACAAAAAAGAGAACTTTTGTATACATTGTCTGTTACAACATGAGGCAGTTACAGGAAGCAGTGGGTACAGGCATAGTTATCATCATGACACAGTTTAAGTAATTATTTGCATGTTGTTTATTCATTATATGTATATGTATGTTTGTATATTAACTATAGAACTATAGTTCTTGCAATACAAATTTGTACAGGATAGTCCAAGTTGAATTAGGGTTTTTTTTTTAATTCATATTTAATTGTGCTTATTATTAATGATGTGGAATATTTATTCCTATTTATACATTTTGTATTATTTATAATATTATTTGTGTTCATTGTACGTATTTGATTGACCACGGGTCTTACCTGTAAAAGTGATTGTATCCCAGTGTACTTACCCATATACAAAGGAAAATCAAAAAATCAAATCACTTCATCACACTTAGATACAGCTAATTCTGCTATGGAACAGAAAAAAAGAACTGCGGAGCTGATTAGAGATTATATGGAAGAACTGACTTTAGTGGATCCCTTTTGTTTCTTCTATCCAAACTCATTAAAATGTTCACATTTTAGAGGACAAATAATTCACTGTCCAGGATAGTTTTTTTTCTGATTACAAATTATCTGTTATGTAAAATTACATTTGTAAGATATAATGCTATTATTGTTTCAGATCATTCTTATTATTTTAAAACAGAACTAACAGGAAATAAGACTCAACATAGAAATTGGTGACTGGATAACTCTCTATGGGCAGATGAGAAATGTGAGGAAATGTTATCTAAAGAGATTGGAAATTATATGCAAAGAAATACTCTGGAAGATTTCCCTTGGTGCACTTTATGGGAAGCATTAAAACTATTTTTAAGAGTTTGTATAATCTCTTTTAATAACAATAACCAGAAAAAATATATGGAACACCTACAAAAGTTGGAAGTGGACCTGATGGAAGCCGAGGCTTTCAGGGCTCAAGTAAATTTGGAAGAAAATAGGATTAGGGTTTTGTATTCAAAAAATAAACTGGAAAGAGCATTACATGTCACAGATGAAAAACAAATGTGTAGGCCAAAGGCAAAATATTAGGGTCTGGATTCACAAAGTTTCTGAAGGTGCAAAACCTTCCCTAAGGCCCAAAACTGATGTAGCTATGGAAACAAAGGGTAACTTGCATTGAGTGCTATTCACAAAATCCTCTGCAGCTGCAGAAAAACAACACTAAGGACTGTGGAAAAAAGTGCAGCTGCAGAAGTCCCTGAGGAAAAAAAAGTGTGAGGTAAGTAAGGCACAGCCCCTGAAAGGCTATTCATAACCAGTTTTTTTGCGCAGCTGCGGAAAAAATGTTACACACAGTGGAATGAGGTGTAATTCTCCCTCAGCAAACTGCAGTAGTGCCCCAGCAATTGGAATCAGTTAAGGTGGAGGTGAGGCACAGGTAATAGCATCCCAGATAGTATAACTGTGACTGATATAACAGCAACAAAAGCACACATTGCCATGATATGGCAACAGGCAACAACCACCAGACACAGTGCAGCCCATGATAGAGCCCCACAGGGAGTAGAGCCTGGCCAGCCTGCAGTGAGTGCTACTCCTGCAGGCAACAGGAACACCCCAGGGAGGGGGGACCAGCAGTAACAGTTGGCCACTGTATGCCATAGTATTGCTGGTACCTGTGGTGCTGCAGTGGTCCCAGTTGAGGGACTGATTGCTAGTCTCTTTGTGGGTGCTTTCAGCTTCATTCTATGGCAGCCCTGTTAAAGTCTGTTGTTCCAGCTAATTATGTTCACCTGTTGCTATGCCTCCTAAGTTATTTCTGGAGCTGCAGATCCACAGTTGTGGATTTTCAGCATGTGCATGATTTCCACAGCTGCGGGGATTTTACGAAATTCTGCACCTGCTCAAAATTTCTTTATGAATATCATGCAACTGAGTTTCTGCAGTGCTGCAGGCTTTTTTTCCCCACGGTTGTGGGATTTTTTACTTTCTTTGTGAATCCTGCTCTATGTCTTTGCTGACACTCTGTGTAGATTATTGGCATATCAGCTAAAAATTGAACAGACTCAAAATAGGATTGAAAAAATAACTTTATCAAATGGATCTGTTATAACTGACTCAGTGTATATAAATAAACAATTTGGAGATTTCTACAATCATTTGTATCAAATAGAGAACCCATGTTCATTACAAGAAATGAAATCACGTTTAAGTAAATTAACATACCCTTAAATCACAGAACAGGATAAAGATTTTTTAAATAGAAAAATAAGTAAAATAGAAATACAGGAAGTTATTAAACAGATGGAAAACAGAAATCCCCCAGGTCCGAATATATTCACATTTGAATTCTATAAAAACTTGAACCATGTTCTGACCCCCATCCTATGTCAGGTGTTTAAAGAAATTGAAAACTTGGGCAGCCTGCCCCCATCTTTCTATGAGGCTAACCGTTCTCTTTTATCAAAGAAAGATAAACCCCCTGACTATTGCACATCTTTTAGACCAATTTCACTGTTGAACAATGATTATAAATTTTTCGCAAAAGCTCTAGAAAACAGATTGGCTTTAATCACCCCTAAAATTATTCACAGGGATCAGTCGGGATTTGTTCCAGGTAGGGGATTACAACATAATATTAAGAATGTGATTAACTTAATAGAGGCTTGGGAGGTACTGAAGTTGATTTTTCCCTCGATGCTGAAAAGGCCTTTTATAGAGTGCAATAAGAGTTTTTGCTTGAAGAGATGAGGTCTTTCAACAACAAGGAAAAGTACATAGACTAGATAAAGATGGTATATAAGAGTTCAAAAGCAAGAGTTAAAACTAATAGAAATATTTTGGATTATTTCTGTTTGACAAGGTGTACAAGGCATGGAGGTCCCTTGTCACCGCTTCTGTTTTCTTTATTCATTGAACCATTAGCAATTATGATTAGAGAAAACCAGGACATTCAGGGTGCCAAATTTTCAATCAGGTTAATAAATTATCATTACATGTAGATGATATTCTTTTATTTATAAGTGAACCAGAAAAACACTATTTTCAACTTATGGAACTGTTCAAAAACTTTGGGAGCATATCAGGTTATAAAATGAACTGGGTGAAGAGTGAAGCCCTTTTTTTGGTTAATGAAATGAAGATTCAAGAAAACCATCCATTAAAAAAAAAATAATGTAAAGACTCTTTAAAATATTTGGGGGTTTACCTGACCCTGGATAATAAAAATCTTTTTGAATTAAATTATATCCCAGTTTTACAGAACATTAAATCTGACCTAGTATGGTGGCAGTCCTTGTCTTTGATTTTACTGGGCAGAATAAGTGTTATAAATGTGAGTATTTTACCAAGATTATTATTTTTAATTAAATCTTTACAAATTATGATTTCAAAACCAATTTTTTAATAAATTAGACAGGGTAGTAAGAGGATTTTTATAGAATCAAAAACTGCCCAGGTTTGCTTTAGCAAAACATCAGCTCCCAAAAGAAAAAGGAGGGTCAGGACTGCCCAATTCCAGGCTGCATTATACTGCATCCCAAATGGAATGCATTTTTACCTGAGATAAAGTAGATGATAAGAAAACAGCTTGTTTCCTTACCAAACTGTAAAGAGTACCATTTCAACAATTGACACAAGCTTTATTTATGAATTTAAATAAACCAGGTCATTTTCTTCAGGCTTTATCAACAACAAATGTAACAAATCAAATATGGAACCTTGCAAAAAAGTTAATTAAAAACACTAATAAAATCTTAAGATTGGCCCCAATAATTAGGAATACTTTTTTAACACTATTGCCTATTTCTGGATTTATAAAAAAAGAATTATATAATAAAAGGATACAACAAATTCAGGATCTATCTGAGAATGATCAGTGGAGGTCATCTGACTCTTTAAAAACCAGATTTAATTTATCAGGTAATGCAAGGACGTTTTATAATCAAGTTAAAAGCTCTTTTTTGAAGGAAATAGAAATTCTCTTAATATTTCACTAATGTCTTCATTGGAAGAACTTTAAGTAAATGTAAATATGACCAATCATTATATTACATTTTACATAAATTTTTTACGGAAAAAAAATAACCCAATTGCCATGAATAAATTAAAAAAAGCATGGGAAAAGAATGAAAGAAGAGATTGTAGATCATGATAGCCAACAAATAATCGACCTAGAGAAATTTAAAATATAAAATAACAGACTGAGACAAATTACATACTAACATACTAACATACTATTTGCCAGCAGATTAGGCCTTATGGTCTATCAAGTCTGCTCGAACCTAGATCCTTAGTTGGGTGCCGAGACCCTCCCATCCCTTGTGCTCCAGAAACCCCTATCATCCATCCCCACCCCCCCGGGACAGGCCATCATCTGATACATCCACTTTCTGTGTCTGTCCCACCCTTTCTTAAAGCTCTCCACTGTGGATCTCTGAACCAGCTCACCAGGCAGAGCATTCCAAGGGTCCACCACCCTCTCAGTGAAAACCTCCTCCTCTTTCCCCTCACCCTTCCACCTTCCAACTTCAAACCATGCCCTCTGGTGATGCCTCCTGCTTTAGTCTAAAGATCCCTCCATGTTTACCCTATTTATTCCCTTGAGGTACTTGAAGACCTCAATCATGTCCCCCTGTCTCTCCTCTCCTCCAATGAAAACAGGCAGAGCTCTCAAGTCTGTCCTCGTAAGTCAAATCCCTAGCCCTCGTATCATCTTTGTTGCCCTCCTCTGTACCCTCTCCAGGAGCTGTATGTCCCTCTTCAAGTGTGGTCTCCAGTACTGCACACAGTACTCAAGGTGTGGTCTAACCAGTCCATTGTACAGTGGCAGAATCACTTCCTTGCTCCTAGAGGTGATCCCCTGCGATGCATCCCAACATCCTGTTTGCCTTGCTAGCTGCTCTCCTGCACTGCTCAGTGTTATTCATACATGTATCCACCATGACCCCTAGGTCTTTTTCCCCTGTTGAGGCTTCCAGCACCTCCCCTCCCAGGGTGTACCTGTGTTTAGGGTTTCCCGACCAAGATGCAACACCTTGCACTTGGTGATATTGAAATTTAATTTCCATGTGTGAGCCCAGCTTTCCAGGGTGTCCAGGTCCCCTTGCAGGGCCAACCTCCCCTCTTCTCCCTCAACTACTGCTCCCATCTTGGAGTCATCTGCGAAGAGACTCATTTCACACCCTATACCATCCCTGATGTCTGATATGTATGCATTAAACAGGATTGGACCCAGGACCGAGCCCTGTGGTACCCCACTACCAACCTCTGTAGGGTTCGAGAGCTCCCCACAGACCACTACTCTCTGAGTGCGTCCAGCTATCCAGTTTTCAATCCATCTGACCATCAAAGGGCCTACTCCTAACCCCATCAGTTTCTCCACCAGACTATTGTGGGGGACAGAGTCAAACGCCTTGCTGAAGTCCAAGAATAATACATCCACAGGCTTACCCCTATCCATTTCTGATGTTACCCATTCATAGAACTCTACAAGGTTGGTTTGACATGATCTACCTGGCACAAACCCATGCTGCCGACTATCCAGACCTCCCACCTCCTCCAAGTAAACCCCCAATCGTTCCTTTAGTATACTCTCCATTAATTTTCCCACCACCGAGGTTAAACTGATGGGTCTATAGTTTCCTGGTACTTCCTTGACCCCCTTTATGGATTGGTACCACATGTGCCTCTCGCCAATCCCAGGTACCCTCCCTGTCTCAAGTGACCTGTTGAAAAGCTCCGCCAGGGTGCAGCCAGTATGTCCGCCAATTCCATAGTACTCTCGGATGAATGCCATCCGCCCGGAGATTTGTCTTTCTTTAGGGCCTTGAGGGCAAACCACACCCTTTTGGTGAGGATGGCATCATCCGTCCTCCACCTTACTGGTCTTTATCCTTATCCAGATCGACACCCCGCAGTACCTTTCCCTCCCTTTTGCTCCATTTCTGCTGCTCCTGATCCCACTCCCTGCCGCTTCTATCCCTTTGTGCCTTGCTTTGTAGATATCCCATCCCCTCCCTAGTGAACACAGAGGCAAAGTACTCGTTAAATACCTCTGCCTGGTCCCTCGCCTCTTCCACCACCCTCCTTCTGATCTCAATCTGCTGAGATGGCCCTTAGTTTTCTCCGCTCCCCAATGTGCGGAAGACCCCTTTTCCCCTCCATGTATCCCCTGTGCCAGCCGATGCTCTTTACTGGACTTTGCTCCCCTCACCACAGGTGACTTTTCTAGATGCAAGCTGGTACATTTCCTTATCCCTATCCCCTCTTGTTGTTTTATATTTTTTGTAAGCCGCCTTCTTTTCTCTCACTGCTACCTGGACCTCACTGGACCACCAGCATGGTTTATGTGACCTTGCTCCCTTACGTTTCAACTTAGCGCAGATCCTGACTGCCTCATGAAGTCCCCGTTTTATGACCTCCATCTCCTTTCCACACTTGTTGTTGAGGTAATCCCTTCAAGTGATCCTTGAGAATATTTCCCATGCCCATAAAGTCTGCCCCCTGAAGTCCACTGCCAGTGTCCTAGATCTCACCCCACACCCCAATGCTTATTTGAAACCAGACAGTATTGTGGTCACTCCCAGTCAGGGGTCCTGTACAACCATGTCCCTTACCAGATCCCCATCTGCCAGAACCACATCCAGGACATGCCCCTCCTTGTGGGCTCCATCACATGCTGTGTTAAGAACACATCCTGGAAACCATCCAGCAGCCTCTGCTTGGCCACCTTAGAGGACATGGTTCCCCAGTTTGTACCTGGCATATTAAGGTCCCCCATCAACACCACTCCTTCCCCTTTTGGTCCACACTGGGCAATGATGTTGTCCAGCAAACCATCCTCTAGAACATCACTCATCCCGGGGGCCTATATGCTACACCCAGCTTGACCTTATCTCCTGCTGGGGATCGTAGGGTGACCCATAAGGCCTCCACGTTCCCTCTGCCTCTTCTACCATAGCAATTTCTATGTCATCTCTAATGAACATAGCCACTCCACCCTCTGCCCTCCTTTCTATCCTTCCTAAGCATAGTGTGACCCCGTACATTTAGGTCCCAGTCATGATTTTGTTGGCCCACGTTTCGTGACTGCCGACATCCACCTCCCTCGAACAGCATGGCCTGGAACTCTGGCAACTTGTTTCCCAAACTCCTGGCATTTACTAACACTAACCCCCACCCCTTATCCCTGATCCTTTTTGTCGAACCCCACCCAGATTCCTTATACTTCCATCCTCCCCCTGCTCCTCCTGAAACCTCCACCTCCAGTCTGTTTCCCCCCTCCCCCCCTTGGGCTTGAAGGCTGCTCCCCTCATCTGAGGGGAGGGCTTCTGGTCAGCCCTCCTTATCCCTCCCCTTACAAGTTTAAACCCCACCTTTCTTGTATGTAGTCAGCCATCCCTGTTTAAGGACTTCCTTCCCTAATGGGGCAAGATGAAACCTGTCCTTGGCATATAGTCCCTTATCCTCCCAAACTCCATTCCAGTTCCCTAACACCCCAACCCATTCTCTTCACCCCACTTCCTGAGCCATTCATTAACCTCTGTGACTTCATTTTTTCTCCACTGAGGCCTTTGGTACTAGCAATATCTCCGAAAAGGAAATGTTGCATCCATTATCCGACAGACTCTGGCAAGTTCTTGGAACCTTGCTTGGATTTCCATAATGCTATTTCCTCTAGATCATTAGTTCCCAAATGCACCAGGAATCCAGTTTCCTCCACAATCCCTAACCATTTCATACACCATGAACTTTGCTCTGTGCACTGTCAGCCCAGAGATACTCACTACCTTCACCTGGCTATGGCATCCACTCCCCTGTCCCTCCCAATGGATACCCTTAATCATCGAGTCTCCCAGTAACAGAACCTTAACACCGCCATCATCCTTATGGTTACCTCCACTATGCCTTCTCAGCCCCCTCTCCCACTTTATTCATGATCACAATTTCATGGGAGTCTTCCTGCCTTATTAGAACCCCTTGTCACCTCCCTTTCTGCCTCCCTTGCTATTTTGCCCACTTAACTCAAACCCCTCTGAATAGGTGTCCCTTTAACCTCTCTTATCTGAACCATTTATCCTGGCCCTGATGGTTTCCCTTCCCGCACCCTCATCCCCCCTTGTAATAGTACCCCTGTCTCCAGAGGCTCTCTGTGGGTCCCCTTTAGCTAGGGCCCCATCCTTGGTACTGACCTTCCTGCTGAAGGGGCTCCTCTCCCACCTCCTTGTCTCCCAGTTCCTCCCAATCATGCTCTCCTCCCTCATGTCTGGAATATGTTGCATCTCCCCATTTGCTTAACATATATGTTTCCCTTCTCCCTCTGGGACTATGTCTATCCTTTCCATAACTGTTCTGTGATGCCTATGGGTATCTGACTCCCCCCGCCTCTGTATAGTTTCCTCATTTCCACCAACCCCTTCCTCCCCTCTAGGATGCTTAGTATCTCAAATTTATTGTGACACTCTATGTCAGCCTCCATCAAGTAACCGAGTTTCCCTGACTGCATCTCTAAACTGACCTCTTCTTCCTCTCTTGCACTGTTCACCTTAGGAGCTCCCTTCCCACAGTCTGCTGTTTTAGGCTTCGCACAACAGCCCCTCCTGACTTTTCCCTCCAGTCTCCTTGAATTCAGAATTTTCACCTGTCGCTTTCCCCTTAGCATCAACTTCCCTATCTAAGGTCCTCTGTCCCTAATATCCCCCTTCTGCTTGCTGTAGCATAATGTCCTGTAATTTCAGAGCGTTGCCCAGCCTCCCCTCAGCCCCACCCTTCTGCTGCCCATATCCACACCCCTTATCCTTGGACACCCCCCAGCTCCCACAGCTTACTCCTTAACCAATATACCTCACTCCTGATACAAGATAGCTGTCTACAGAGTGGGCAGCCTCCCTCTCCAGGCCCAATTTAGAATTATTGCCATCCCACAGCCTGTGCAGCCTACAACCCTTCCGAAGATGCCTGCCATGGTGAATATGGCCACCAGATTATCCCCTCTGTTTATAATAGCACACCCCCTTTTCTCAGTCCCTTTCCCCTGGAGTACAGTTTCTCTCTATACTGACTGTAGTTATTTACAAACCCAATTTCAACCCCACCAACAAAGTTCCCAAGTCTCACAAACACATACAGTCCAGTATGTGTTCAGTCCCACTAACAGTGTATGTAAGCAGACTCCAGGTACCGTATGATGTCACAGGCCCACCAACTCCTGTTGTTTCAAAATTTCAGTCCCAAACAGAAATACTCAGCCCTTCAATCCCAACCCCAGTGGCTTTTCAGTATTTAAGTAAGCCTACAAAACAGGGTGGGTGGGTGGAGGCTCTTACCAAACACCAGGCAAACACATTTAAATTACCTTCTAATTTTCCCTGCCAAACATCTATCCCCAAACCTACAATATCACAGCCCAAGTATCAGTTCAAATTCAAGGTAATAATTTTTAACACATAGAACTAATTTCACTAACAAACTATTCAAATATTTCAGTTTAAAACAAAATATAACTCCTGGCCTCTTTTCTACCAACCTGTTGCTTAAGCTCCCAAGTGAATTAATATTAATGTAATTCATCAAACCTATTTAACCCCTATGAAGCTTAGTAAAACTTGGAATAAAATTTCTGAATTATATCAAAGGTGTGATTCAGAGAGAGGTACCTTATGACATATGCTGGCTGACTGTACAAAAATGAAACCTCTTTGGGTCAGGATTTTTTTTGGTAATGTAAAAAATCTCAGGAAGAGACTTTCCTTTTGATGCAAGAATTGTAGTGTTTGGGCTTTGGAGGGAAAAGAGACCATCTGACTCTAAGGTTATTTTGATCAATTTGATTATATTAGTAGTGAAAAAAGCTATACTTATCCATTGGAAGGATGTGAACCATTTGGAGTAGTCGGAGTTAATGTTTGATTTATGTAAAATTGAAAAAGCCTTTTATGAAATGGAAAAGGAAGATCTGAGACTTAATGAAATTTGGCACCCATTTAGAGGAGCTCTGGGTTTAGAAACAGGATAAGAAGAATTGAATAAGTGAGGGACAGTGGAGAGTAGAGTACAGCAGAGTAGATAAGGGTTTGGCTGTGATGAGAAACTGGTGACTAATTATTCAAACAGTAAATGATCATGATACCCATGTTCTGAGCCAAAAAAAAAAAGTTTCCATCCTTATCACCCATTCCAGAACAAAGCTGAAAAAAGGCAGAATTGCCTAGAAACATAGAATCTGATGGCAGATTAGGACCGCTTGGCCCACCTAGTCTGCCCATTTCCCAACCTAACAGATAACCTGCAGATCCTAGTTAACCAACAGCCTACTTCCTCCTACCCCCCACTAGAATTGCCTTATGTCTGTCTCATGCATTCTTGAATTCCCCCACTCTTTTTGACTCTACGACCTCTTCAGGAAGGCTGGTCCATGCATTTGCTACCCTCTCTGTGAAGAAATACTTCCTCACATTACCTCTGAGCTGTCCCCCCCTATCTTCAAATTGTGCCCTCTTGTTCTTGCTCATCTCTTTTTCTGAAACATGCTACCCTCTTGGACTTTGTTGATTCCCTTGAGGTATTTGAAAGTTTCTATTATGTCCCCCCTCTCCCTTCTTTCCTTGAGGCTATACATCTTAAGCTCCTTTAGTCTTTCTTCATATGTCTTCTGGTGCAGACCTTGCACCATTTTGGTTGCCCTCCTCTGGACAGCCTCCACCCGTCTATGTCTTTGTGGAGATGGGGTCTCCAGAACTGTACACAATACTCCAGATGTGGTCTTAACAACTGTCTGTACAGAGGGACAACAACTTCTTGTTTTCTACTGGTGATGCCTCTCCCTATGCAACCCAGTATCCCCCCAGCCCTCCTTACTGCCTTCTCACATTGCTTGCCCACCTTTAAGTCATCTGATTTGACTACCCCAGGTCCCTTTCCATTTTTGTTGTTGTCAGTATCTCACACCTCATTGCATACTCTTCCCCTGTGTTTTTGTTTCCCAGGTGCATTACTTTGCACTTCTTTGCATTGAATCTAAGCTGCCATACATTTGACCATTCCTCCAACCTTGGTAAGTCTTTTTTCATCCTTTCCACCCCACCTTGCATATCAGCCCTGTTGCAGATCTTTGTGTCATTTGCAACAAGACATACTTTTCCTTCCGGTCCCTCTGCAATGTCACTTATATAGACATTAAAAAGGACCGGCCCCATTACTGAACCCTGTGGTATACCAGTAGTAAGCCCCCCTTTCTTCACTGTGAAGTCCATTTACTATTACCCTTTGTGTTCTGTTGTTCAACTAGCATTTTTACCCAGGCTACCACCCTGGGACCCACTCCCAGGCTGGCTAATTTGTTTATTAGTCTTTTGTATGGGACTATGTCAAATGCCTTGCTAAAGTCTAGGTAGGCCATGTCCACAGCCCCTCCCTGGTCTACTACTTTGGTCACCCAGTCAAAGAAATCAATTAGATTTGTCTGACATGACCGTCACACTGTGAATCCATGTTGTCTTTGGTCCTGTGCCCCACTGGCCTCTAGGTACTCAACAATGTTTTCCTTCAGAAGTGATTTCATCATTTTCCCTCTCACTGAGGTCAAACTGACAGGTCTGTAGTTTCCTGCATTTGTCTTGCTCCCACTTTTGTGTAGGTGAATCACATTTGCCCTCCTCCAGTCCTCAGGTACCACACCATCCTTCCATGATTTACTAAAAAGGGTAGTCAGCGGTGTTACTAGTTCTTCTTTTAGTTCTTTTAGAATTCTGATGTGAATCCCATCAGGCCCCATTGCTTTGTCTACCTTCAGTTTTAGAAACATAGAAACATAGAAGTTGATGGCAGATAAGGACCACAAGGCCCATCCAATCTGCCCATTTCTTTTTCAACCTTATAAATATGCCATTGGCCTTTGCTCTGTCAGTAGCCTATCTATTCATACTGATCTGTATTGCTCCCTTATGCCTATCCCATGCCTGTTTGAAGCCCTGCACTGAATTCATAGCCACCACTTCCTGAGGTAGGCCATTCCATGCATCCATCACCCTTTCTGTGAAAAATAATTTCCTCACATTCCCCCTCAATCGGCCTCCCTCTAATCTCATGCTGTGTCCTCTTGTCTGCTATTTTTCTTATATTTAAACATGTTAGAATCTTTCACCTTGTTAATGCCCTTAAGGTGTTTGAATGTCTCGATCATATCACCTCTCCTTCCTTTGCTCAGGGTATACATATTGAGCTCCGTTAATCTGTCCTCATATGTCTTCTGATGCAGTCCATGCACCATTTTGGTTGCCTTCTCTGGACTGCCTCAATTTGTTAATCTCCTTGTGAAGGTGTGGCTCCAGTACTGCATGCAGTACTCCAGATGGGGCCTAACCAGTGTCTTGTAAAAAGGGAATATTACCTCCCTCTTATGACTTGTGATACCCCTGCTAACACATCCTAACATCCCCCTAGCCTTACCTACTGCTTTAGAGGTTTGCTTGGATGATTTCAGGTCATCAGTGATGATGATACCCAAGTCTCTTTCTTCCTTTGTGACTGCCAGCAACTCCCCTTCCGGCCTATAGGTGGCTTCAGGGTTTCTCTTCCCTATGTGTATGATATTGCACTTCTTTGCATTAAATACCAGTTGCCACTCTTCTGACCAGTTTGCTAGTTTATCCAGATCTCTTCTCATTCTGCCCACCTCATCTGGATCATCTACTCTGTTGCAGATCTTGGTGTCATCTGCAAACAGAAAAGCCTTACCCTCTAGTCCATCTGCAATGTCACTAATGAAGATATTGAAGAGGATTGACCTCAGGACTGATCCCTGAGGTACCTCACTTGTGACTTGAATCTCTTCTGACTGTATGCCATTTACAACCACTCTCTGTTTTCTGCCTGACAACCAGTTTGCCACCCAGTTGACAAACTTCTGACCCATCCTGAGCCTACCCAGCTTATTTATCAATCTTCTATGTGGAACAGTGTTGAAAGCTTCACTGAAGTCAAGGTAGGTGACATCAACTGCTCCCCTTTGGTCCAACACTCTGGTTACCCAGTCAAAGAAATCTATGAGATTAGTTTGACAGGTCCTTCCTTTTGTAAACCCATGCTGTCTTGAATCCTGTGCCCCATGGATTCCAGGTGTTGTACTATCCTTTCCTTAAGGAGTACCTCCATAATCTTGGATTCTTGCCCACTACTGAGGTAAGACTGACTGGTCTGTAGTTCCCTGCCTCCTCCCTGCTACCACTCTTGTGGAGTGGGATCACATGAGCCCTTCTCCAGTCTTCTGGGACCTCTCCTTTGCTCAAAGACTCACTAAACAGTTCTACTAATGGCTCTGCTAGTTCCATCCATAGCTCCTTAAGTACCCTGGGATATATGCCATCAGGTACCATTGCCTTGCCACCCTGAGCTTAGTGAGCTCTTGTAGAACCCTTTCTTTTGTGAAGGGAGTAGTGCTCACCTCCCTTCCCCTGTGTCCATGGTGCTGAGCTATGGGTTCTGCCCTACTTTGCTTCAGTAAATACTGGGCGAAAGTATCTATTTAGGATAGATGCTTTTACAGGGTCCTCCTCCTCACATGCCCCCTTTTCTCCTTTGAGCTTAGCGATACTCCCTCTGGACTTTTTCCTTTCACTAATGTATCTATAGAAAGTCTTGTTTCCTACTTTTTCTGTTCATGCTAGTGTTTCCTCAGTTTGGGACTTTGCCTGCCTTACTGCCTTCCCTGCTTCCTTTAGGGCAGTTTGGTATGCCTCCCTATCTTCATCCCACTGTGTTCCCTTATATTTCCTGAAAGCCAGCCTTTTGGCTCTGACCTTTTCTGCCACTGTATTTGAGAACCAAATTGGTTTCTTTCTTCTTTTGCACTCCCTTTTCTGTCAGCTCCTCTGAAGTCCCATATTTTTGCCTTGGAATGGGATGATTTAGATGTAGTGGCCAAATTGAACCATACCATGTGATGGTCACTGGCCCCCAGGTGACCTTCTACCTGGAGATCTGTGATCCCTTCCCTGTTAGTCAGTACTAGATCTAGGATAGCCCTGTCTTTTGTGGGTTATTGTACCAGTTGTTTGAGGCCCTCCCCCCTGCAGGGAATCCACCATGTGTCTAGTTCTGGCAGATGTTCCTGCTGGTATTGACCAGTCTGTATCCGGCATGTTGAAGTCTCCCATTATCAGAACCTCCCCTTTAGCTGTCATGTTTTGTATATCTTCTAACGGTAATGTGTCTATGTTCTCCCCCTGGTCTGGGGGCCTGTAGACAACTCCAGTTCTTATGGCTGTCCCATTTCCTGTTTCCAGGGTGACCCACACTTCTTCTGGCTCCTTATGTGTATTCTGAATTTCTGTAGCTTTGATATTTTTATTGACATACAGGGCCACTCCACCCCCCCTCTTTTTGCACCTCGGTCTCTTCTGAACAGTACATAACCAGGTACTGAAGTCTCCCAAGCATGGTTTCTGGTAAACCACATCTCACTAATTGCTACTATGTCCAGTTTAGCCTCTGACATTATTGTCTGCAGGTCTGCGATCTTATTTCCCAGGCTGTGAGCATTTGTGTACATGATTTTCCATTGGTCAGATTTCAGTGTGTTAGTTGTTGGGTGAGGTTTGGCATTTCCCCTGTGTGTCGTATGGGGAAACAGACCTTTTTTCTTACCTGGTAATGCAAATTAACTGCAAACATGCTGAATCCCTGTTTGACCACTAGCAGAGGGGCGAGGGGTGTTCTTCCCATTCGACGTATGGAGTGGTGCACCCCTCTCCTCATTTGCTAGTTTAAATATTCTGCAAAGATGTCAAACTTCTGCCCCAATGCACTGACTCCCTCCTTAGTCAGATGCAGTCCATCAAATTTAAAGAACTTTCACTCCCAGAACTGTTGCCAGTTCCCTACAAATCAGTGTCCTTTTTTTTGGCACCAGCCCTTGAGCCACATGTTTAGCTCCCCTATCTCCCCTTCTCTGACCTTCTGCCCATCTTTCCCCATCTCCCAGACTGGCAGGATCTCAGAGAAGGAGATGCCAGATGAAATAGATGATAGTTTGTCACCCAGCCTGGTCAGGTGTTCCTTGGTCTCCACAACTGACCAACTGGTGAGATCATTAGTCCCTATGTGTACCAGGACGTCAATGTTTTCTCCTGCTTTGTGAACAATTTTAGCAATGCGGTCAGTGTCTCTCCACGCTGATGTACCTGGGAGACATCTGACCACTTAACCCTGGCTGGAGATGGGTATCAACTCCCCAAATCATGGAGTCTCCTATGATCAGAAGTTTTTTGGATTTCCTTTTTGCTTTTTTTGTTATGGTTCCTGATTTGGGCTAGTTTTGTTGTGCTAGCTCCTGTGCTGCAGTGTCCTGCTCTGCAGTGTCCTCTGCCCCTTTGTTTGATTTAGAGATAGAGGCAGATACCTGTTTGTAGTATTTCTATGGTTTTTGGAGGTAATATGTTGGAGAGCACAGAGTGATGGGGCACCCAATTTGCCCCTCCTAACCACCTGCCAACCTCCTGGATCAACTACCCTCTGCAGTCAAGGTTCTTCTGTTGGATGTTGGGGAAATGGCGGGGGGTTCTTATAATGTATTTCCTCTTGCATATGAAATTTGAGGCTTGCAATCTCTGCCCATGCTGCCCAGAGCTGAGTCATAAGATCTCCAATGGCTCAGCATGTAGGACAGTGTCCTAAGTCCTGTAAGACTGTCCTTCTAAAAAGTGTTCCACAGTACCTGCAGTTAATGATCTCCATTCCAGATAAGTTGCTGGGTTTATAACTTGGTCAGAGTAATTAGAAGGAAGAAAATGCAAGTAATGGTTTTGTGTTTTGTTTTCGTATAACTTGTTATAACAAGTTAAATTACTAGTGGCCCCATAAATGAGCTTACCTTGTGGATGCCCCACTGATCCACCCCTTCCTGCTTTGCCACAGGAAATGTCACAACTGCGGTATGCTATAAAAGGAGTGTAGTGTGGGGTGGTTGGGGATGGGGATGGGGGTGGGTGGCTGGGCCCTTCCCCTGCCTAAAAAGAGCAACCACGGATGAAAGAACAAGGAGGTAAGAGCAGAAACAATCAGTCAACAACAAATGCAGTAACCCTGAAAGCTTATCATAATGTTAGATAAAACTAAAACCTGTAAAGCACCACCTGTAATAATTTCAGAGAAGATATACCCTGTAAGAAACACTTTGCTCCAGAGAAAAATAAAGCAGTAACAGAAGATATACCTTGCAAAAGGCAATTTGAATCAGAAGATTACAGCAGTAATCTGTTAGCACACACCTGTAGGCACACCTTGTAATAATGCAGAAGGTATACCAGCAACAACAATTTGAATCAGAGAAAAAGAAAGCAATGAAATGTTAGCAACAAACAGTAGCAATCCCTGTGAGTACAAAATAAAAACAACAACACACAGTAAATCTGCTTAGCCAAAAGAAGTCTTAATCCTTTTCCCTTTCTCTGGTAAGGTTCTCTGCTCTGTCCTTTCAAGCAATCTTAGAAGGTTAAGCTCAGGTGAAGCTAGGTGCCTTGGCCAGCAAACCAAGTCTTCTTTTAGTTCTTTCAAACCCTTTCTTCTGTGAAAGGACTAATTTCAACCCCCCTATCCAGAGTGCTTCTATTGACTGGATTAGGTATCTCCCCCTGCTCTTCCATGGTGAATACTGAGCAGAAGGATACATTCAGTATCCCTGCTTTTTCACTGTTGCTCTCTTCCCAACCACCATCCTCTCTGTTCAGCCTCAGTATCCGTGCCTTTGTCTTTTTTTGCTCCCTAATGTACCTATAAAAGGTTTTATCCCCCTTCTTATCTGAGTTGGCTATCCTTTCCTCATTGTGGGCCTTAGTTATTCTGACTGCCTTCCCCACTTCCACTGTTTTAACTAGTACAGTTCTCTGTCCTGCTCCTTCTGTGTTTCCTTATACTTCCTTTTTTTTTCCTAAACTTTCCAGCCACTTCTTTTGAGAACCATAGTGGTTTTCTCTGTTTGCCAGTGCTTTTCTAAAGCACTCTCCCATTTTGACAAAATCAGCCCTCCTGAAGTCCAGTACCTTCACTTTTGTATGACTTGACTCTACAGTTAAGTTTATCATGATCCACACTGTTTGGTGGTCACTTGTTCCCAGGTGGCTACCCACTTCTATTTCTGAGATCCTCTCTCTGTCCCCATTTGAGAGTACTAAGTCTAAGATTGCTCCTTCCCAAGTGGATTCCAAAACTAGCTATCTGAGGCATGCCCCCTGTAGGGCATCGAGAATGACCCTGTTCTTGGATGTGGCTGCAGCAAAGGTGCTCAAGTTAACATCTGGCATATTCAGGTCCCCCATCAGCAATATCTCCCCTTTCTCTGCCATCCTAAGGATACCTTCTATCATTTCCTTGTCCATTTCCTCCCCTGTATACAATCCCTTTGCAGATTGTGGTGCCATTTTCTAGTCTCCAGGGTGACCCATAGTGCCTCCTCTCCTCCCTGTTTACCCTTTAGTTCTGTTGCTTTGATCCATCCCCTTACATAGAGAGCTACTCCTCCTCCTCTTCTACTCTCTCTGTCCCTCCTATATATTGTGTACCCTGGTATGTTGACATCCCAGTCATGGTTCTCTGAGTACCATGCCTCTGTGACTGCCACGATATCCAGGCATTCCTCTTCCATCAAGGACACCATTTCAGGGAGCTTTTTACATAGACTAAGGGCATTGGTACTCATTACCTTCCATTTTTTTATGGCCTTATTTCTTTTTGCACATCCCTGGCCATACTGCCTAGTCATACTTTACTGGTCAACAAAAACTAAATATTTATTTTATTTATTCTTTGTTTAACAGGAAAGGTCCACTAGGCAGGTGCCTGTTTTCAGGGGAAGGAAGGAAGGACAGAAAGAAGGAAGTTGCTTCTGTTCATGACCACTAGTTTTTGATCCTGTACTTGTTGTAATTAATTACATATAGTTCACCTTGTTTATTCCCTTCAGGAACTTGATATTCTCTATCATATCGCTTCTCTCTCTCTCTCCCCTGGCATCCAGTGAGTACATGTTCAGTGCCTTGAGTTGATCCTCAAAAGATCTGTCCTGGTGGCTCTGAGTCATCTTGGTCACCCTGCACTGCACCATCTCCAGCCAGTGTTTGTTCTTCCTTAGGAGACGACTCCATAACTTTGCACAGTATTTGGTGTGGCCTCCCTGGTGACCTACAAAGATGTAGAAGAATCTCCTTTTTTCCTGCTTGCAGTATCCCTTCCAAAACACCCACCATTCTATTTTCTTCATTAGAGGCTTAATTGTTTAAGGGCGTAACGAATGATGACTCCCCAATCCACCTAAAGATGAATGACTTGGCTCAACATGAGATTAGAGCAGTGCAGGAGGACTTTGTGGAGTTGGGGAGGGGTCTAAGACAAGTAGCACACACAGTATCCTTCTCAGAGGTGCTGCCTGTCTATGGCATGAGTGAGGCTAGGGTACTTCGCACCATGAGATTCAATGAATGGTTGAAAAAATGGTGTGGAGCACAGGGATCTGGCTTCACTGGGGACTGGGGTTACCCCTGGAGGGATACCAGCCTATACTGGCAGGATGGTCTACATCTGTCCAGGAAGGGAACAAGTATTCTGGGCAATTGGTTTAAATGCTTCATTGGCAAGCTTTTAAACTAGTCAAGGGGGAGGCACTGATAAGGAGCAGGGAATTCCCAGCCTCCCCTACAAAACAGGGTACTAAATGAGGAAAAGACCGAGGTAGAAAGGTCAGTGGGGGATGTTGCTACAAGAGGTAAAGCCATCAAAAAATGGAGAGCAATGAGTACCAATGCCTGTAGTCTGGGTAACATGCTTCCTGAAATAGTAGCCTTGATGGAGGAGGAACATCTGGCTATCATGGCAGTCCCAGAAACATGGTACACACAGAACCATGACTGGGACGTAAACATACCAGGATACACTAACTACAGGAGGGATAGGGAGGGTTAAAGAGAAGGAGAAGTAGCTCTCTACATATGGGAAGGAATCAAAGCAACAGAACAAAAGGGTAAACAGGGAGGAGAGGAAGAACTGTGGGTCAATTTGGAAACAGGCAATGGCACCACAATAGCCACAGGGGTTGTATACAGACCCCCATCTCAGGGGGAGGAAATGGACAAGAAAATGATCAAAAGTATCCTTAGAATGGCAGAAAAAGTGGAGATATTGTTGATGGGGGATCTGAATATGCCAGATGTTAACTGGAGTGCAGTTGCAGCAGCCACTTCTAAGAGTGGGGTTATTCTAGATGCCCTACAGGGGGCATGCCTTAGACATTTAGTATTGGAACCCACTCAAGAGGGAGCAATCATAGACCTGGTACTCTCAAATGGAGATGGAGAGAGGATAACAGATGTAGAAGTGGGTAGCCATCTGGGAATTAGCGACCATCGAACAGTACGGTTCATGATAAACACAGCAGTGGAGTCAAGCAATACAAAGGCAAAAGTACTGGACTTTAGGAGGACTGACTTCGCCAAAATGAGTGAGTGCCTAAGAAATGCTCTAGCAAATGAGCAGGAAGGAGGGGTGGAAGAACAATGGGGAATAATCAAAACTGCCATCACAGAGGCAACAAGCCTTTGTGTGAAGCAAATAAAGAAAACAAAATGATGTAAGAAACCACTATGGTTCTCAAAGGAGGTGGCAGGGAAGGTTTGAGAGAAAAATAAATAATTCTGGAAGTACAAGGAATCACAGAAGGAGCAGAATAGAGAATTGTATCAGTTAAAGCAAAAGGAAGCTGGGAAGGCAGTCAAAACAGCAAAGGCCGAAACCAAGGAAAAGATAGCCAACTCAGTTAAGAAGGGGGATAAAAGATTTTATAGGTACATCAGGGAGCAAAGGAAGACCAAGGGAGGGATAGTGAGGCTTAATAAAGGGGAGGGGGGCAGAGGGTGACTGTGAAAAGGCAGTGATACTAAACAAATATTTTTACTCAGTATTCACAAATGAAGAGGGGGAAGTATATAAACCAAACAATAGAAACACTCTGGATATGGGAGCTGATACCAGCCCATTCACAGAAGAAAGGGTTATGAAATAACTCTTAAAACTGAAGGTGGACAACGCAATGGGGCCTGATGGGATTCATCCCAGAATTCTAAAAGAACTAAGGGTAGAACAAGTGACACCACTGATTACCCTCTTTAACAAATCATGGGAAGATGGGGTGGTACCTGAGGACTGGAGGAGGGCAGATGTGATTCTATTTCACAAAACTGGGAGCAGGGCAGAAACAGGAAACTACAGACCTGTTAGTTTAATCTCAGTAATAGGCAAAATAATGGAATCACTTCTAAAGGAAAGAATTGTTGAGTACCTAGAGGCCAGAGATGCACAGGACCCAAGGCAGCATGGATTCACAGCAGAAAGGTCATGTCAGACAAATCTAATATATTTCTTTGACTGGGTGACCAAAGTAGTAGATCAGGGAGGGGCTGTTGACATGGCCTACCTAGACTTTAGTAAGGCATTTGACACAGTCCCACACAAAAGATTAATATACAAGTTAGCCAGTCTGGGAGTGGGTCCCACGATGGTAACCTGGGTAAAGAATTAGCTGGAGAACAGGACACAGAGGGTAATTGTAAATGGAGTCAACTCTCAAGAAAGGGGAGGTTACTAGTGGGGTACCACAGGGTTCAGTACTAGGATCGGTCCTCTTCAATGTCTTTATAAGCGACATTGCAGAGGGACTGGAAGGAAAAGTATGTCTCTTTGCAGACAACACAAAGATCTGCAACAGAGTAGATACACAAGGTGGGGTGGAAAGGATGAGAAGGGACTTGGTTAGGTTGGAGGAATGGTCAAATGTATGGCAGCTTAGATTCAGTGCTGAGAAGTGAAAGGTAATGCACCTGGGAAACAAAAACCCAGGGGAAGAGTACACAATGGGGGGGAGTGAGATACTAACAACAACAAAATGGAAAGGGACCTGGGGCTAGTCATATCAGATGACTTAAAGGTGGGCAAACAATGTGAGAGGGCAGTAAGAAGGGCTGGGGGATACTTAGATGTATAGGGAGAGGCATCACCAGTAGAAAACAGGAAGTTGTTATCCTTCTGTGCAGACAGCTGGTGAGACCCCATCTGGAGTACTGTGTGCAGTTATGGAGACCAAATCTCCACAAAGACTTAAACAGGATGGAGGCAGTCCAGAGGAGGGCCACTAAAATGGTTCAGGGTCTGCACCGGAAGACGTATGAAGAGAGACTTAAAAAGCTTAATATGTATGGCCTCAAGGAAAGGAGGGAGAGGGGGAGACATGATAGAAACTTTCAAGTAACTCAAGAGAATCAACAAAGTCCAAGAGGGCAGCATCTTTCAGAAAAAGAGGCGTGCAAGAACAATGGGGCACAATTTGAAGATGGGGGGGTGGCTCAGAGGTAATGTAAGGAAGTATTTTCTCACAGAGAGGGTTGTGGATGCATGGAACAGCCTTCCGGAGGAGGTTGTGGAGTCAAAACCACTGGTGGAATTCAAGCATGCATGGGACAGTCATAAGGCAATTCTAGGGGGTGTGGGTAGGAAGAAGTAGGCTGTTGGTTAACTAGAATGTGCAGCTTATCCATTAGATAGGGAAATGGGCAGACTGGGTGGGCCAAAAGGGTCCTTATCTGCTGTCAAATTCTATGTTTCTATGTTTCCATGTTTCCCTTGCTGTAGCGCTAATTTTTACCTCTCTCATCCAATATTTGTCCTGGGGTTCTTATTCCCTAGATCAATTGCTATCTACTTTTTGGCATTGAATTTCAGTTGCCAAACCTTAAAACACCTCTCAGACCTTTTTAGATACCTCCCCATCCTCTGAATAATTTTTTTCACTATCTACCCTACCGCAGAGCTTTGAGTGATCTGCAAAGAGGAACAGCTTGCACTTGATGCCTTCTCAAATTTCTTTAATGAATACATTGAACAGGATCGGACCCAGGACAGATCCTTGTAGCACTTCTGATGCAGGTATGTGGGTATAAAGTTGACATTGGACACAGTAATAGGGTACAACACATCCACAATGTGTTTTATGTTATACAAAACTAGAAATATAAATAAATATAAATAAAACAGTTCAAACAGAACAAGAAAATAAACAATAGCTCAAGGCTATTTCACCTTACATTAGGCATCTCGGTAAGCATTAAGCCACAACAAAGGAGGGTTCTGCTGGGGAATTAATGCCTGGTTGGGGGGGGGGGGTTGAGCACAAAGCATAAGGCATAAGGCTGAGTGCTTCCAACCACTCAACCAGACATTAGTTCCCCAGTAGAACCCTCCTTTAGAGTGGCTTAATGCACTTGAAACATGGCAAACATTTCCTGAAATAAGCAGATTTATTATTTGTACTGCTAACTTGTAATGCAAAGAAGACACAGCTACAATTATTATATTTCTTATCTTTAACAGTGAATGGATAGTACACATTCTGCTGAATGTAACCTGTCTTACATATATTGTGGGATTAGAAAGGCATTTCTTTACAACATTTTGATTTAAGTGCATGGTGTTATTACTGCCAAATACACTTTAATAATTTGTACTATTATAGTACTTTTTCTCCTAACTTACTGTTTGAACCAGTGTAAGACACTTATATTTTCACCTGTGTATTACATGATATGGGCGGCACTGCATAATGGGACCATGCTAGGATACATATTCATGTTTTGTTCCTTCAGTTCCCTTGGCAGGCCAACAGATGGCTTTGATTGCTGATAGCTGTAAAATCGTGAGTACAAACTGATGATTTCAACCAGTAATTCTATACATATTAGCTTTACATTTACTAATATCGTACTTTTTCTCCTAATTTACTGTCAGGATTGGTGCTACGTACTTTTATTTTCATCTGCATGTATTACAAGATATGGGTTGCACTGCATGATGGGACCATGCTCGGGTACATTTTCATGTTTTGTTCCTGCAGTTTCCCTGACAGGCCAACAGATGACTGTGAAACAATGCTAGCAGCACAGCACTGTTTTACAGCCACCTGTTGAGCTGCCATGGGAACTGCACTTCAACAAAGAATTTATTCTGGTTCACAAAGAGCAACAGGGAATTAATGCCTGGTTTTTCCTTGGTCAGCTGTTGCTATTGCTCCAATGGAAAGTGCTTATTTGTATCTAAAATGTATTACCGTGTTACAAAAACAATTCATCAGCTTTCCTACTGTTAGAGATAAATTCCTGTTCAGGCGCAGGTCCTTCTGCTTGCCTTCCTTCAGGTAAGTGAGACTGACTATGAAGCTAATCTGACTTTTGGTGTTTGAGGAGGGCTTATATAGCCCTCTCACTTATGGGACCATCCCTCTCATAACATCCAATTAGTTCTAGAATGGTCCCTAAATAGGGAAACTCCTCCTCTATTACATAAGAAGGTTTTACTTATGGGAAGTCCCGCTGTGGGAAATCCCCTTCCTGAGGTCTTGCTAACAGGTTAGCACCTTATTTTCTATATATGCAAACAGTGCAAACATTTATTGTATTTATACACGTAGGGCCCCATATTCAGAATTGCACCTGGAAAAGGTGCAAGTGGTGGCTCAGCGCAACAAAGGAATATATTCAAAAGAGTTGTGTCATGGTGCATCTCTTCTGGATATAGCAAATAATGTGCATGGCACAAATACATTGCACAGGTGCATCCCCAGACTGGTCTGAATACCAGGAATGGGAATGCTCCAGCACAACTCTAGCTGCTCCGGGGGCAAATTTCAGATCTTCAGACCTGGATATGCAAATGTGGTCATTATGCATGCAAGGCACAAATGGGGCCATTTGTATGTCATTATGCCCCATTTGCATGTGTTGTACAGGGCTGGCCAGTGAATTGAGCCTGGTGCTCTGCACAGCATGCGGTCCCTGTACCAGAGACCGCAGTAGCGCCCCCTCCCCACCTGTAACCCCAATCACTGAAATATTATTGTTTCCAGATCCCTAATGGTTCAGTGATACCCCCTCCCCATCCTGTACCACCAATCACCAAAATAAAATAGTGTAGTGATCCCTGGTAGTCTAGTGGTACCCCCCCACCCCATCTGTAACCCCGACAGCCCACCAAGTCAGTTAAAATACTCCCTGGTGGTCAAGTGGCACCCCCCACCCACACAGGACCCTCACCCAAGCCAGATCCCCCCCATCATTGGCAGGAAGCAAACCCACCAGCATACTTCCACAACTACCCACTGAATGTCAGCTTACAGAATCAGCTGCAAGTCCATTGGTCCACACTGTGAACCAATGGGCTTGCAGTGCATACTGTAATAGTTATTCACAACTTTGTGAATGAAATCATTCACAGCATGGCCCTTATCCACTACCCTCATTTCCCAGTCAAAGAAAACTATCAGGTTGGTCTGACAAGAACTCCCTGCCATTAACCTATACTGCTTACTATTGTGTAGATCAGTACTGTATAGGAAATCCACATGGTCTGCTTTGACCAGTGTCTCTATCAGTTTAGGCACAATTGAGGTAAGGTTGACAGACTGTAATTCTCCGGTTGTTCCTTGTCCCCCACTTTGTGGAGCAGGACAATGTCTGCTACCCCTCAGGATTGCAGGACTACCCCTGTCTGAACTGAACTATTCAATAAGCCTACCAGGGATTCACTGTATTTCACTAATAGAGATGTGCAAAATTAGGAAATTTCGTTCTGCGAAATATTTTGTGAAATTTAAGCATTTCGCAAAATATTTAATGGGTGTGAAGTGCGAAATTCCACATTTGAAATATGAAATTTTGCTACAAAATGCAAAATTTTGTTCATGAAATGCAAGATTTTGCCGATGAAATGGCAAAATTTGGGAAAAATTTGGCACAATTTCACATTTCACTGTGAAATTTCACATTCTACAGGTGAAATTTCACAATTTTGTTTCCGGCAAAAAATTTTGCGAAATGGCGGAATTTCACAAAATGTTTAGGGTGGAGAAATTGCTGGTTTCATGGCAGTTTCAATGGTGAAATTTAATTTCCCAACATCTCTATTCATTGACAATTCCTTGAGTGCCCTAAGCTGCATACCATATGGTCCTGGGTCCTTATCTGCCTAGGGCCTCAAGCCCATCAGGAAACTTTCCCTGCAAATTCTGTCTGCCTCATCTCTGGGATTTCCCTGGCAGCTGCCTTGATGCTACTGTAAGAAGAGGCCTGCTTGAGTAGACAGAGCAGAAGAAAATCATTAAGGAAAGACGCGTTTTTGCTCATCTTCCCCTAGTTCCGTATCCCCTCTTTGAAAGCCTAACAATACCTCCTCCCTGCATCCCTTTTTCCCTAATACAGTGCATATCTAAATAACTGTTTTTCCCCACCCTTTACTGCTTCTGTAATACACAGCTCTCCATCAGACTGTACCTCCATGACTGCCATCTTTGCTTTCCTAGTTCTCACTTGGTAATTGCCCCATTTTTCCTCTCCGTTCTTTTCTTTGTACCTGGTGAAGGCCTTTTTCTTGGCCTCACTGCTTCCCTGACCCTTTCTGAGAACCATAATGGTCTCTTATGCCTCTTTCTTTTTGTTATCATTCTCATATCTGATGTTTCTGTCTTGTTAATGGTTCCCTTGATTAATGCATATTTTTCCTTTAAGCCTTCAATGCTTCCCACCCCTCCCAGTTTGTCACAGACCAGCTCTGTCATCTGCAGTAGTTGAAGTCTGCTCCTCTAAGGCCTAGGACTTTTTCATAGAGGCATTCCAGTTATGAGGACCAGCTTGAACCAAACAGAGTTATGGTTGCTGGACTCCAGCTATTTCACTACCCTCACTTCACACACCATCTCTGAACTAGTTAGCAGGAAATTGAAAATGGCTGCCTTTCTAGTGGATTCATTAACCAGCTGCACAAACAGGGAGTCCTGTAATTTGTTCAGCAGAGGCTGACTTCCAGTGTTCCTGGCCACTGGGATGTCCCAGTCAATGTCTGGCAGGTTCAGCTTATCCACCATCACCACTTGGCCTTTTGCCACTCCCCTTGCAAGCTCCTCCCCCAACTTCCTGTCTCTGTCATCTCCTTGTCCTGGTAGTCTACAGATCATCCACAGCTGCAGTTTCTTGCCTTTGAAGACATTGTGAGTTGAGCCCACAGTGACCCTGTTTCCTCATTACTTTCCATGATGTATCCACCCTCCTCAGCCTTGACACCCTCACTGACATATAGGGCTACACATCCCTCATTACCTTTTCCTCTAGCCTACCTAAACATTGCATAATCTTGGACTGCCAAGCCCCAGTCATTATTCCCTGTGACCTGTTTTAGTGATGACTACAAATTCTGTCTTAGTGTCTGCCACAATTCCTGGAGCTAATTTATTTTATTACCCAGACTCCTGGAAGACTCCTTCTATCTAGATCCAAATCCACTTTTGCTGTATATTTGTTCTACTTCTATATTATTTCCATTCTCTGTAAGTTCTTGTTTTTTCTGCTGATTGCAGGCTTTAAGATCCTTCCCCTCTTTGCTTCACCTTATAACTCCCCTTTGAACCTCAACCTTATTTTTACCCACTTTACTGATACCCGTCTCCAGTGTAGGGGATGTGGTAGTTAGGTTCCCTTCTCTCACTCCATTTCCCATGGTTCTCCTAGCTTCAGTAACTCCTGCAGTCAAGTTAACTGTCTAATGTACATATAAAGCTACTGCCCTAATGTACTGGTCCCCACTCTTGTCAGGTGAAGTCCCCCAGTCTCCTACAAAGTGGTACCCCTTCTCCTGACACCAGCCCTTTAACCACCATTTACCTCCTTGATCTCTTCCTTAATCTATCATTCCCACCCCCCAGTCCACAAAAGGAGTCCCTCAGAAAAGGTCAGGGAGGTTGAGTGGGCCAACAATCTGTCACACAGCCTTTTAAAGTTCTACTGCATCACCCAAATGTAGCAGCACCAACAGGTCCCCCCTCACTGCTATCCCCATTATTCTATCTATGTCTCAGATGGCCAATATATACCAGGAAGGCAACTGACCATCCCACAGCTTCCCCCTGCCCAGTACCCTCTCTATCCCCAGTCATAGATTCTCAACCACAAAGACTTTCATGACTGTTTTTTTCCTACTACCACCACTGGATGCTACAAGGTCATCCTGAATATTCACCCAACTGACTTATGGACCCCTAGTGGAGTCAGGTACCATATTCTCCTTCCGGAGTGCAAAGTGATTTGCCACAAGGATGGTGCAGGGCTGGTCAAAGGCCTTATGGTTTCCCCTACTACCCTATCCCTATCCCTACCATCTTTGCCCACTCTACATCCCCCTGGATCAGTGGACCTCAGCAGTGTAAGTGTGTGGGGCATAGGCTCCAGCTGAGTCAATACCACAGGTGAGATATCTCTTCCATTGCTGCTACCAACTGAGCATGGAGCTCTGAAAAGATCCGACAGATGGAGCAGTGTCCCCTCTTCCAGAACACTACTCTGGAGAAGAGCGCCTCACAGTCCTCGTGACAGAATAGCTCCCCACTTTATCTCATCTCTGTAATGATCCTTTTGATAACCCCTAGACTGCTGTCAATATCAAGGTTTTCCCCTACCTCTTAAGTACTCCTATGCTAGATCCAGACTGGCCTACCCTACATATGGCCACCCTTATAGGGAGAGGCAATGGTCACAGCACAAGCAAACTTATCACACTCACTGAACACCATAGATTAGCTTTATAGGGATCACTTAGACAGAGTACAGTTATGGTATACACAGACAAACACATAAATGCCCAGGTTAGTTCTATAGAAGACACCTAGATAGGTTACAGCTATGGTATACACACACACACTTAACAGCACAGGCTAACTTTATAGGAACACCTAGATAGGGTATGGCTATGGTATACATACACACACTTCACAATACTTGCTACTGTAGCTTGTCAGGGGACACTAGATAGGATTAGGCTATAGGATAGTATAAACAAGCTTACACCCTCACATAGTAACACAGGCTAGCATTATAGGAACACCTGTAAAGGATAAGGCTATGGTACAGCACACTGACACCCACTTAATAACACAGGTCGGCTGTAATTTAGTGTCACTCTCTCTTAATGACACCCATATGCTGTGATGCAATGTACAACACAAGCAAGTTAAAGCACCTTCAATAGATGGAACAACTGAGTGTTCAGTGGAATCACCCTCCACCACAGGATTTCCAGATAAGGATACCTGCTGACAGGTTCTCACATGTTAGGCAGCATGGCTGGCCACCAGCTGACTCTATTGATGATGCCCATGATAGATCATAGATATCATAGGTATATTCAAGCCGGAAGATAGAATTCTACCCTATAAGGCTTGCCATCCATATTTTAAAATGAAAATTTTTTGTTACCAAAATGATTGTTGATCCCATTCTTGAATTTGTTCTTTGTGGTACTATTTGCGAGTTCTGTCAGTAAGGTGTTTCAGACTCCAACTACTCTAAAACTATACCATTGTTTACAAAAAATTATGATCCCATGCTTGTTGGTAAAGTTGTTTCTTATGCTTCCTTGTACTAATTCTACCAAGGTTTTTCATAAGTCCTATTTCCTCCATTAAATCCACATCATTCATGTTTTTATATAGGAAGCACAGATCACCCCTTAGCCTGCGATAATATAAAGAATAAAGATTAAGGCTGACTAGTCTATCGTGATAACTTTTATTCGTTAATCCTTTTATTTGTTTTGTTAACCTTCTCTGAACCCGTTCTATTGATAGGATGTCTTCCCTATTTTGAGGTGACCAAACTTGAATGCAATATTCTAGGTGAAGCCTCATCAATGCACTATAAAGAGGAATCAATACCTTCCTATCCCTATTTGTTATGTGTTTGAGTATACAGTTTAGGTTTTGGATTGCCTTCTTAAGTTGAATCCTACAATGTGATCTAAATTTTAAGTCATTCGTAACTGTAATCCCCAGATCCCTTTCCTCTTTTACTACCTCCAGGGTGGTATTATCCAATAGATATATTTCTTCCTTATTGTTCTTACCGAAGTGCATAACCTTGCATTTAGTTTTGTTTAATACTAACTTATTTGAGTTGGTCTATTCGTATATTGTATCCAAGGCATGTTGTAGGGTAGCTTTTTGTTCAGCATCATTAACGACTAGGCCCAGCCTATAGTCATCTGCAAATTTATACATCCAAATGTTATTATTTCTAATTTTTAATGAAGTGATGTATATATTGAATAAACTAGGGCCCAACACTGAGCCCTGAGGGACCCCACTGGTAATAGGAGCCCAAGCAGAGTATTCTCCATTGATGACCACTGTCTGCCTTCTATCTTGGAGCCAGTTCGAGACCCATTTACAGATATTACTAGACAAGTTTATGCCTTCCAGTACTGTCAATAATTCCTTATGAGGCAGTTTATCGAATGCTTTAGCGAAATCAAGGAAAATTACATCCACAGAATTTCCCACATCCATCTCCCTATTCACTTTTTCGTAGAAAGCCAGTAGATTAGTCTGGCATGATCTATTTTTTGTGAATCCGTGTTGTATGGGATCAATTAAATCCTGCCTCTCCAGATGTTCTATTAGGATTTCTTTAATTAATCCCTCCATTATCTTTCCTAATGTTGAAGTCAGACTAATGGGTCTAAAGTTTTCAGGTGAAGTTCTGGGCCCTTTTTTTAAGATAGGCACAATGTTAGCTAATTTCCAATCCTTAGGGACCAATCCCATGTTAATAGATACTTGGAAGATATAAGTTATTGGTTGTACCAACTCTTCTGCCAATTCCTTCAGAATCCTAGGGTGCATTCCATCTGGACCGATGGATTTGTTAACATTAAGACTAGCTAGTTGTTATATTTAGTATTAGGGTTTAATATTATTGTACCAGGTACAGAAGGTATACTAATATTGTATGAATCCGCAATGTTAGTGTTATATACTGAACACAAATATTTATTCTGAATATTGGCCATTTGTTGGTTAGTAGAAGTAAGTCCTGTCTCAGTGGTAAAAGGCCCTATACTACTTGGGACCTTTCTCTGTTTATTAATGTACAAAAAGAAAGATTTTTTATTATTCTGTACCCTATCGGCAAGGTTTACCTCACATTGAGCTTTGGCTTTCCTAATATTCACCTTTACTTTCTTGAGGCATTCTTTATATTCAGTATATATTTTTGCTGATTTGGATGTTTTTAATTTCTTATATAATCTGATTTTCTTATTAATTAATATTTTGATTGTGGCTGAAAGCCAGACAGGTTTCTTTGTCCTAGTACTATGATATTTTTTAGTAACAGGAATATACTCAGTGGTTAAGTTTTCAATCTTAGTTTTTAGGGATTCCCACATGGTTTGTAGAGGCCTATTAAAAAAGTCTGATTTCCATTCGCAACAGCTTAATTTAGTATTTATTTTATGAAACTCCGCTTTCCAAAAATTTAGCATAGTAGTTGTTCCAGTGGGTTTGGACAATTGTGTTTCACTTATATTAAATAAAACAGAGCTATGGTCACTGTTTCCCAAGGGAATACATATTTCTACCGAAATAATTGTATTCCCCATATTAGTGAATAACAAATCCAGAGTATTATTACCCCTTGTATTATCAAGTACCAACTGCTCTAGTCCCCCATGATCCATAACGTCAATAAACTGTCTCTCAAGGGGAGATGTGCCTGTACCTTTACCCCAGCCAATATTAGGTAAGTTAAAATCCCCAGTTATTAATAGCCTATTGGTAGGTTCAAGATCTCCAAAAATATGCAGTAAGGCCTTATCATCTTCCCGTGACATAGAAGGGGGCCTATATAAGAGTCCCAGAATAAGTTTGGAACTATTGATGGGAAGCAATTTACCCCATAGGAGTTCAAGTGGACCGGTATGCCATTTAATTTCCTCAGAAGCAATATCTTCTTGAATATAAATTGCCACCCCTCCTCCCTTTCTGTATTTTCTACAATGGGAAAATAGTTTGTACCCCTCGATTTCTTTTTCCCAATGATCATTTCATTCCACCATGTTTCTGTAATTAGGGCGATATGTATTTTGTTTTTATGCAATATAATGTTAAGCTCATCATATTTGTTCTGCAAACTATGGGCATTAAGAAGAATTGCATTCCATCCCAGGGTATTTTGAGGGGCAGATGAGGATCTATTTAAGTTGTCATTAACTGTGCCCCCCCGAGGCAGTTTAAATGGAACTTAATAACCTCCAAAACCTTTTTACCCATAACCCTAAAAAAGGTTTGGACGTTATTAAGTTCCATTTAACAGGCATAGATGCTCTTATGCCTGTGACCCTTAGCTCCAGACCACTTGGAAGTGCAGTCCCTTGAGAAGAGAGCTGAGGACAGCCCCTCATGAATATTCATGCTGCTGATTTACTGGTCAGAGGCTCAGAGGTGACATTTTGGAGTCTGGATCATTCCCAACTTCTTGCAGGTCCAGGTGGGAAGCAATTGTTGGTGGAGGGGTATCTAGGCTGCAGCAACTGCTTGTGAGCTCCTGAAGCTCCTCTGTTCAACAGGGAAAGGATGGTGCTTGACACACATTTTCTGTGAAGTGTAGATGCAGCTAGGGGATATTTTTGTGGTCTCTGGCTCTACTGAGGACATGCTGCTCAAGAGCGTTCATGCCACTGATTGGCTGGGCATAGGCTCAGAGGTGACTTTTCTGAGTCCAGATCCTTCCAAATCCATTCCCACTCCATCCGCAGATATCAGGTGTCCTAGACACCTCATTTCTCTTCACTGCAGAAACAGGCTACATTTTGATGGTTTCATCTTTAAGCCTGTGATGCTCAGTTTCCTCAGAACCATATTCAGCTTATGCAGATGCTCTTGAAAAGTCCTCCAAGAATGATTATAACACTGAGGTATACCAGGCATGAGGTCACTTCTAGATCCACCAGCACATCAATCATTGACTTTGGAATATCCCTGGAGCATTACACAACCTAAATGGCATAACCTTAAATTCTAACAGTCCTTGCTTGGTCATGAATGAAATCTTCATTGAGTCCTGAAAGCAAACATACATTTGTTGGTACTCACTTGCCTAATCCAAGGTGGAAAACCAGTGAGTCTTTGCCAAAGGTTTAAGGGTGTCATCACTATGAGGTAGCAGGTACACATCCTTTGTGGTACTCTCATTCTGGCATTCTGATCAGTAAGCCCCTGCTTACACACAAATACAAGTACAGTAACACATACAGTAGGCTCTGCCTCCTCTGGTTATAATACATACTGGATATAATGGACAACATTTGGCTGAACAGATGTGCCCTTTATAGCATGTTTGCACTGCAATTAACATAACTATCAAGTTTGAATACAAGGTAGATATGGTATGAGCCAATACCACCAGCAGCTCTGGGTGTCAGTTCCTTAACCGCTCATTACAACAAATCACTGTTTTTCCTCCTGATATTTTCCTTGAATGTTAATACTTTTAATGACATTGTGTGTCCTCTTGATCTTTCATCCTTGCATATTATGAAAAGCATTAATTCATCCAGTGGTGTTGCTCCTTTGACATATTTGAATACTGTGATCATGTCATCACTGGACCTTGCACCCTTATCTGAGGAGACTCTATGATGCCAGTTCGACAACTTCATTGTTGACTGACATTACAGCGACGGCTTTATGTCGACCTCAATTGCGGTCAGCTTAAAACCATTCACTACACACTTTGTTTTCTTCAGGGGGCTTTGTACGTCCCACCCCCCCATAACTAGACTAATAAATTCTGAGTCAGAGTTGTTTCGAGAAGGGGGTGCAAGACCTCCAGAAAGCAGTGCTGGGTCCCGCGATGACAGTACAGCAACCTGTCGATGTTGTCGCTATACTGTCATTTGCAGTGCAGGTTTCACTGTGCAATTGGCATATGATCTGAGTATATACTGCCTGTACAATTGTATTGCTTCTGCATAATTGTGTAATACTATATACAGAATAATGTATTGGCAACTATACACAACAAGGCTGTGTTTCCATTGAAGGGCTGAAATGACACCATACCAACCTTTAGAGCGAAGCTCAAGATTTCCATGCTGTCAACTCAACCCCGAGATGGAAACACATGCTGAGTTGTGTGGCTGTCCAAGTATATGTTTTTTTACACTGTAATGACAGACCTCTACCTAAGTGAAAGCAAAAAATCTTGCCATTTCTTTGTTCTGTTCAATTATCAAAATCAAATTTACAGACTTTTGAAAGTTAAAAGGTACAGCTTTGGGCTCTGAGTGGTTAGTAAGTAGCTAGGTGTGGAATAAATGAGAAATGTAAGATTGTATGACCTTTGAACTATGCAGAACAACTGTTCAGAATGCACACAGCAACACTTTGAAATGCACAAAATGGTTTATAATGATCACAACAAGGATTTTGAGCAGGCTGATTTTTATACAGGACAAGGGCTAACCATATACTATATATTATTCTTTGCAAAAAAACTTGTTAATGCACTGGTTATGGTTGGTTACAGTGACAAAAGTAAGGAAATGTGACATTAGGGTTTCTAACCCTAGCACCCCACTCCCACCCTGCAGGCAGCAACAGGTGTGGACTGTGCCTTGGAATTGTGAACCCTAATGCTTACCACATTCCATGAGTAAATTAGCTGAGATGGGTACAGTATATGAGAATGGGGTGAGCGTTAGGGTTGAAAACCCCAAGGCACACCACACACCTGTTGCTGCCTTTAGGGTTGGGCTGGGGAGTAAGGGTTGGAAACCCTAACACATTTCCCTACCTTTGTTGTTGTAACCAACCCTAACTAGTGCATCAATGAAGAGTTTTGCAAAGATTTTCCTTACTTTTTGAGATAGTACAATCATCCTCATTCGGCTGTGGGAGCATAGTATGCTTTGGGCCCTGCACTCCTATCCATCCATGGATGCATACATGTATGTTGCCATGGAAGCACTTCAGCCAAAACAGCAGCCAAATTGTCGGCATAGTCTTGGTATAATCCCACCTCATGAAAGCTGGGCTAAGAATTATCAAATCTTCGCTGAAACGTCATGCCACACCACAGGTGAGAAAACACATTTTGGCCAGGATTTGAAAACTGACACCTGTCATGATCATAAGGTGATACAAACAAGCATTTGTCAATGCCAAATGTTTGCTTGCTGACATTGGCATTGGTAGTGTAGAAGTTACAGAGCGGCATAACAGAAATGGCAGTGAAGTATTGAACTGAAGCCAACCCCACCACCACCCTGTAGAGAGTGACAGGCATTGGGGTGTGCCTTTGGGTCGTCAGGCATAACGGCCATGCCATTTCACCACACCCTACCCTGCAGACACTGACAAGTGTCACGGTGTGCTTGGGGTCTTTGGCCTTATCGCACCCATTCCATCAGGAAATACAGTGAGATGGATGCGGTATGGGAGAATGGGGTAAACTTTGGGGCCGAAGAGTCCAAGGCATACCTCGATGCCTCTCACTGGCTGCAGGGTGTGGAATGGTATGAGCATTACAGGCAAGAATCCCAAGTCACACCCCTAATGCCTGTCATTCTCTACAGAGTGGGGTGTTATGGTTGGAAACCCTAACACCTCAGGCATTCGTTGGTATTTTCACTCCAAATTTTGAACATGGTTTTTTTGTGCCCCCTACCTCATGAACAGTGGCAATATTAGTTTGTTAGCTGAAAGCTGCTTATGCACAGTGACTACAGCATTTGGCACCACGGGTGCAAAAACACATTCCGAACAGGGTGTGAAAAATGACAGCTATACTGTTCATGGGGAGGTGTAAAAAATGGCAATGTTGCAAATCTGCAGCAAAAATATTAAAAAAACTGGTGAAGTCACGAGTGTGCATAGAAACTGTGCAATGCACACCCGTAATGTAATTAGTTTGGGAATTTTTTTACAGCAGATTGTCAACACAGGCATTTCGGGACCTCCGATCATGAACAGTGACACTGTGATTTTCTTTATCTGTCCCAAACAATGATTTCCCACAGCGACCACGCATCTCTGCACTGAAAGTGTGAAAACACATTTCAGCCATGTTGTGAAAAATGACAGCTGTACTGTTCATAAGGAAGTGTGGAAAAATGCCACTGGTGAAAATCTGGACTGAAAATATTACAAAGTCATGAACTTACGATGATGCGTGGAAACTGCGCAATGCTCACTCGTAACACAGTCATTTTATGGACTTTTGTCACCAAATTTTCAACATAGCCATTTTAAGACCTCTGCTCATGAACAGTGTAACTGTGATTTTCTTAATCTGTCCCAAACATTGCTTTCACACACCGACTGCACCATTGTGCACTACATGGGTGGAAACACGTTTTGGGCAACATGTGAAAAATGACAGCTGCACTGCTCATAAGGAAGTGTAATAAAATGGCAATGCTGAAAATCTGGAGTAAAAATATTGAAAATTCACAAACTTATGAGCGTGTGTAGGAACTGCGCAACGCAAGCTCGTAAAACAGTCATTTTTAGGAATTTTTTCACCAAATTTTCAACATAGCCATTTTAAGACCTCTGCTCATTAACAGTGTCACTGTGATTTTCTTAATGTGTCCCATACATTGATTTCACACACCAACTGCGCCATTGTGCGCTACCTAGGCGGAAACAAGTTTTGGGCAAGATGTGAAAAATGACAGCTGTACTGCTCATAAGGAGGTGTGGTAAAATGGGAATGTTGAAAATCTGGAGTGAAAATATTGAAAATTCATGAACTTACGAGCCTGCATAGGAACTGCGCAACGCACGCTCGTAAAACAGTAATTTTTAGGAATTTTTCCACCATATTTTCAGCATAGACTTTTTGAGAGCCCACCTTATGAACAGTGGCAGTGTCATTTCATTACTCAGTCCTGAAAGGAGATTTTGCGCAGTGCCTGCAAAATCACCCTTTGGGGCCGATTAATTCCATGACAGTGAGATCATTCATGAGAAGAGGTCCCAAAGACCCCATGTTGAAAATTTGGTGAAAAATTCCAAAAAATATCTGAGATATGCAGCAAAGTGGAAAAAACCCTATCTATCCCATTATACAGCTTACCGTCATTTCCTCAGTTCACGGTCGGCTTTGAAGAGTGCAGACGTGTTCCCGATCCACCGAAGATCGTCACGCCGGAGTCCGGAGGTAAGTATGGGGTAGGGTGGTGTGGGAGGCAAGTGCAGTGTGAGGTGGAGCGGTGGGGACAAAGACCCGAGGACCGTTTTGGAGTTTCAGGTGTTTTTAAATGGCGATGGCGCAAGGCGTTTGCCACGCTGGGGCAGGCTCCCAGCATGGCACAAGGATGGCTGGTGGGGGAGATGTGGAGCCAACGGGGGATTGGGCACCCCGTCGGTGATAGAATGTGTTGCCATGCTGGGGTGGGCTCCCAGCGTGGTACCCTGTACTCTGGGAGGGCCGGAAACAGTGGAGCCGAAAAGGCATTGGGCGCCCCCGTTGGCTATACTGATGTGTAGCCATGCTGGGGTGTGCACCCAGCATGGCATATAGAAATCTGTTTTGGGGGGGCGAGCACAGCCACTGGGATTGGGCAGCCTCACTGCCACACAGTGTGGAAGAGCGACGCAGCATGCGCATGCGTGTGTGTGTGTGTAGGGGAGCGTGTATGAGCAGGCAACATCTATCGCTGCTCACTGAAGCATAGCCCCCTTTCAACTGTACGCCATTGCATTTTGGACTGGTCATAGACAGCTCGAGCAGGCATTGGAGAACTGCGGCCGCACCTGCTAACACACTGCCTGAATTGGAAGAGGGCTGCCACACCTCCAAAAACTCGGATGATGGCACTATGTTTCTTGCACATGCATGCAAGCAAACATAAAAATGGCTAAGTTGAAAATCTGGGTGCAAATATTTAAAATTACCAAAGTTACAAGCAAGCATAGTTAAATTTAAACACATGTGCACAACTTCACCATTTTTACATATTTTGACCCCAAAGTTTTAACATAGCCTTCTTATGAGCCTACCTCATGAACAAAGACAGTCAGCATTTTCAAATCATGCTGGAAAGGTGATTTCACTCTCTGATTGTGAAATCACCTTTCCGGGAGAGATCTGTGAAATTCCAGTGACACTGTCCATAAGGTGGGGTCCCCAAATGGCCATGTTGAAAATTTGGTGTCAAAATATACAAAAATTGCCAAGGTATGCATCAAAGTTGAAAACCCCATTGAAATACATTGAAATGCATTTACCTTTTTAAATTGTAGTCACTGATTCTAGTAGCAAGGTATGTCTTTGATTGGAAAGTGAATCTTTGCCCTGTGTACTGGGGAGTGTGGGGTGGTGGGTGCTGAGTGGGAGGTGGGGGAGGCAGATTGTCAAGGGACCATTTTCTTTTTTACAGGGGGAAAAACAGAGAGAGACTGTTTTCCTCATTTCAGATTGGGACAGCTATCAAAGGGTGAGGAATGCCACTAGTTACCAGGGAAAGAGAAGAAAATTATGGGGATTGTGATTGGCGGGTGGGAGGTGCCACTAGACACTGGGAAATAATATATGTTAACAGGGATGGTGATCAGAGGGTGGGGATGCCGGGGAGTGATGTGATGCTCAGTAAGGGGTAGGACACATTGTTGGTGAGCTCTGTCCTCCCGCAGTATTTCTACCAAAATACCAGTGTTAGCATTATTTAACTTCCTAAAACCTGCTCAGCTATAGATCTAAATACCTTTCAGAGCCTGCAGACTGTGTTTTTTTCAAGAATGGAAGCCGCCTTACCTCTTCGAACGCTGAACTGCAGGCCGCACCAGATAAACCCCAGGAGTCTGAAGCAAAGTGACCATGCCGCAGTTCAACCCTGCAGCTTGATATTCCTGAGCCAACCTCCACGTATATCTGTACCAAGCTCTCTACAATCAAGTAAGCCTTGCTTAAACTAATAGAAGACGTAGTGGACATTAAGCCTGCAATCGCTCAACTCTCTCGCCGAGTGGCTGACTCAGAGGTGCAGGTTACCTCACTGGACTGGGTCAATGAGAAGATGCAGCCTAAAGTCTTGGCACTTAAGCATACAGTTGCAAAGCTAGAAGACCGCATAGGGGACTTAGAAGGAAGGAACAGCTGGAATAATTTAGTATTGATGGGCCTCCCTGAAGGTGAGGAAGGGCAGAATACCATCCAATTCCTCCAAGGATTTCTCAAAAAAACAGTTGGACAATCTCCTAATGGAACCAAATATGTAATCAAAAGGGTGCATCGGTCTCTTAGACCCAAGCCTCCTTCTTCTGACCCTCCAAGACCAATTATATTTAGATTACTGAACTTCCTCAATAGGAAATATATTTTAAAGGAGGCCAGAAAGCTTGCTGCAATCCTTTGGGAGGACAAAAGGTTAATGATCGTTCAAGACTAGACCCTTAAAACAAGGCAAATGTGAGCTGCTTTCCACCTGATTACTTCCAAGCTTTGGGCCGAAGGGATCTGCCATCAAATACTTTACCCAGCCATGCTAGAAGTCACTATAACTGAAGGTCCTAAAAGATATGACTTGTCTGAAGAGGCAATAAAGGCTCTGATGAAAGCACTTCCTGACCTATTCCCAAAGTGAACCAAATGTAGTACAGCTGAAGGGTTCTTAATTGCTTCCTGACATTCATATAAACTCGACCTTGGTTTTCTATGAATCTTATCACCCTGGTCATCAGCTGATCTGCTATACAGCTATTTTCTGTTTTTTACCTCAAGTTGAACAGTTTACCATAGATGATTTCTCCTTATCCCTGCTGAATTTTTCTGTTATCTTTGATTTTTCTCATTTGCAATATACTCCTTATTATGTTGAGCAAACCACTCGATGAACAGCACACATGATACGATGCGAGTTGATTTACACTTATCCCCTGCTGTGCCAGATTTGGCAGCATACCAACTGTAAAGAATTAATCATTTTGTCTGTTTTCTTTTTTTGTTTAAAGGAACTTTCTTCCAAATGCTGTTGTTGAATTTGGATACCAGTGGTCATTTTCAAGTGAACTTTACATCAAACTGCAAATGCTTATCCCTTTTTTTTCTTAGCTCTCAAGAGAAAATTATTGTGGTGTTCATTACTTCTATTTAGTCAATGCTTAGCCTTTCTGATATTTTTTTTATAAGGCAATACCAAAAGGAGATATTTACTCAGAGCATAAGTAAGCAAGCTATGTATATTTGTATATGTATGTGTATATGTATATATATTTATGTATGTTTGGAATGTGTTTCTCAGAAAAAGTTTTCTCCTTTTCCCTGGGGGGTGGGAGTACTACTCTCCCTCTATATAAGATAACTCTGAGGGGAATTTTCCCTGCATCCTACCCTCATGGTCTATTCAGTACCACTGGAGCCGGGATTTGTCACCTTGAGTTTTGCTTTACTGTGGGAGGCCTCTGTTCATCTCTTCCCTCGAGAGCATTGTGGACCATCACAAGAGGAGTGGGTTTGGGGGCCCAGGGGAGTATTTTGTACACAGTTAGTTGCCGTGGCAACTCTGTAGTTAAGGAGGGCATGTTAGTTGGGGTTGTTTTTCTTTGGGAGGGGAGGACAGCTACAAGCAAGCACTTCATACCAGGGATCCTCTTTGTCCACTAATTTCACCCTTTTGCAGTTATGGCCAATATACTTAAATTGCTTTCTTGGAATATTAAGGGGGGTGGGGATAATTTGAAGAAATATGTCATTCTCAACCATTTGAGTAGATACAATCCTTCAATCGTATTTCTACAAGAAACACATTTGCCACCGGATCATGTCAAATTCTTACAAAAGAAATGGGTGAGCTAGGCATTCGGCGCAGGCTTCAATTCCCGTAAAAGGGGTGTGGCCATTCTAATAGCCAAAGGGGTCCCTTTTATAGCTACACAAGTAGAATGCAACCCTGAGGGCCGATATACTTTGGTACAAGATAACTAGGCAACATCGAGGTCCTTTTGGGGTCCATATATGGACCCAACCAGGATTCTCCCCCCCCCTTTTACCAAGCTAGCTTCTATCTTAGCTTCCCATGGCGATGTACCAACTTTTGTAGGGGCGATTGGAACCTGGCACAGGCCAACGACCTGGATAGATCTCATTACATGGGCTGCACCACTTCCCCTGTACAGAGAGCCTTGCAGGAGCTTATGTCCACCTTAGGCCTGATAGACCCATGGAGACTTTCCTGCAGCACAACTAGAGACTTCACCTTATTTTCACCTATGCATAAGAGCTACTCATGAATAGATTTTTTTCTTATCAGTCAGCAGTTAGTCTCAGCTATTGTGGATTCCCAAATCCTTGCCAGGGTGATCTCTGACCATGCACTGATATCGATTTACATAAATATTCCAGGCCCTTCCTTCAGACCTCATATTTGGTCTCTAAATAATAATCTATTAAAAGATAGCCAAATCTCTTCTCGCTTTAGCACTTACATTTCTAATTCGATTCAGGAAAACCTGAATTCTATACCCAAAATGGATAAGGTATGGGATGCTCTCAAAGCCACTTGGTGAGTCAAACTTATTTGAATAGCTACGGTCTCAAAAAAAGGAGGCAATCCAGCCTTAATCAGTGCCTGGAAAGGATCCAATTATTGGAATCCAAAGGGATAGAAAAACTCCTGACTGATAAGATAATGGAGTTAGAGCACCTCAGAGCTCGACATGCTAGTACCCTTATGGAAAAAGTTGAGAAGGTAGCCTCCAAGGTAAAAGCAACTTATATAGGATAAGGGAGTAAAGCAGGGAAATATCTAGCATGGCAGCTAAAACAGCATTCAGAGGCTAAGTGGATTCCTGCTATCAAGAACCCTCGCACTGGTGCCCCTGTCTCTGACCCTCGAGAAATGCTCTTACATTTTAGAGAATTTTACCAAAATTTATATTCTCAACATCCTGCTTCAGCTTCCCCACCACAGCAGACCTCAACTTTCTTCCTCAAAGCTCAACTTTCCAGATTGCAAAGTGAAGCTTAGCAGCTTTTAGCAAACCCCCTATAATGCAGGAAGAAATTGAGGTGGCTATTGATTCATTGCAGTCAGACAAAGCCCTTGGCCCCGATGGTTACACAGGTGCCTTTTATAAAACCTTTAAAACTCAGCTAGCTCCCTTACTCCTCTTGTTGTTTACCTACTGGGACTCACACCCAATGAGTGATCCTTCTATGTTTGAAGCTAGGATTATGTTAGTTCTGAAGCCAGGGAAAGACCCCACCCAGATTAATAACTACAGACCTATCTCTTTGATAAACGTTGTCATCAAGCTATATGCAAAAATCTTAGTCAGTAGATTAGGTAAAGTCTGGGTCTCCCTGATTGGGTTGGAATAGGCCGGTTTTGTCACTGGACGGATGCCATCCGATCACTTTCGGAAACTGGGTCATCTGATTTCTGCGTCCAGGGACCCCCAGCTCCAAGCGGTGTTGGTGTCCCTGGACACAGAAAAGCTTTTGACAGGGTGGCTTGGCCTTTTTTATTCACAGTACTCCCATACTATGGTCTTCCGCTGTGTTTTATTAACAGAATTGGTATTCTCTACCAGTGCCCCTCTGCGAGGCTCCTCTGCAACAACCACCTGTCTGATATTTTCCCTATCAAAACTGGAACTAGACAAGGTTGCCCACTTTTCCCCTGTTTAATTTATACATTGAACCCTTGGTGAGGGTGGTTATACATGACAAAGCAATCAAAGGAATTAGAGTGGGGACCCATGAGTGCAAACTTTCGTTATTTGCAGATGACAAACTGTTACACTTATCAAACGGGTTGCACTCTCTTTCTTGAGCACTGAAAATTATCTCAGAGTTTGGGGATATATCCAGCTATAAACTAAACAATAATAAAACTGTGGTCTACCCCCAGTCAGTTCTGGTAAATAAAATGCAGATGGGTGACCTAGGTCTTCAATGGGAAACCAAGTGCATTCCCATCTTAGTTTTAAAGCTGACCAAGGAACTAGACAAGCTAAACAACCTCAGTCTAGATCCCCTCCTAAAAGATATAAAAGATGACCTATCGAGATGGAATAAACTCCCCCTATCCTTCTGGGGCAGAGCCAATGTAATAAAAATGACAATCTTACCAAGGAGTTTTATCCCTTTAATAATTTGGCCATTGTTCTTCCTCAAACCTTCTTTAAAATGATACATAGGCTCTGTTCTGATTTCATATGGAATAGTAAACCACCTCATCAGGACTATTGGAAACTCACTGGTCCAAGACACAAGGGAGAACTGCAACTACCTGATTTTTTTTCTGTTATTTAGCCATACATGCATACAGGTTTCTGCACTGGTTCCCCTCCCAATCTGAACACCTCCATCTCCCCGTATGGCTGCAACTTGATTCAGAGCAAGCTAAGAAAGAGTTGATGTCCCTACAAAGTTTTCTACACTGTCCTTGGAAGGCAGTCCCTTTACAATTTCAGGATTCACCTATTGGTTAGAGCATTAAGGCTTTCCACCAATTCTGTAATCGACACCAGCTTAGGGCAAAGAAAGATATTCTCCAACCACTTTTTAACAACCCTAACCTAATAATTGGTAACACTTCTATCAACTAAAAGGAACTACCATTACACCCCTTGATTACTTTAAAACAGTACCTACATGGAACCTCCTTGTCAACAGTGTCCTAGTTGCAGAGAAACTGAAATCTCCCCTTAAAACACAATTTCTACCTTGCACAAGTTTGTCTTTGCCTTCAGAGCTTCCTAGGGAAACCCCCTTGAGAGGACCAACAGGAGTCCCTGCTTTCCCCTCTTTTAAATGTAGCCAAAAAAGCCAAACCAGTCTCCAAGTTATACAAAGTACTAGTAAACAACTGGTGGCAGAATTATACCCCAGTAGCATACTACTGGAAGTCAATTTTAGATAACTTACCCACAGAGTCCCATTGGCATTCTATCTGGTTGGACAGTTTCAAGCTGATTAAACAGGACAGACTTATGAATATTCACTTCAATGTCCTTCATAACTTATATTACACACCCTGGGTGGGATATTCAGACTGCGCCAAAAAGATGCGGAATAGCGGGAGCAGGCCAAGTGCAGTGCGCCACAGTGCAACGGGTGCAATATTCAAACCAAGTGCAGGCCAAGGTGTGCCTGCACAATGTAGCTGAACATCACACCTGATGCACCATAGTGCAATGAGGGATGCATGAGGGATGCACAATGGTGCCAGGCCGATGTGCAATAGCACCCCTAGGGATGCGCAGGGACAAAGACAGAAAGCAGCTGTGCACCAGCCATGGATGCGCCATGTGTGGAGGGACATGCAGCAGCACAGACAGACCAACCCCCCAACCCCCACCAGAGCAAGGCCCCCATGAGCTGCACAACCAGATGTGAGCAGAATGGATCGCCAGCCCATGGACCCTGGCACCAATCCAACAGCAGACATGGGCCAGCAGTCCCCACCCGCTCAGCAAGGTGCCCCTGCACTGTCCCCTAGCAAACATAGGCCGCAACACAAGGATCGCCAGGACCCACCCATGCCATGGCACCACACCATTGTTGACCGCCCTCAGTACAGCGATCCCGAGACATGCAGCTCAGAACCATGACCTCAAATCTCCAAGATAATCCTAAATGTCTTAAACAAGAAAGTGTTAAAAGGGAAGTGTATAGATATGGGCCTGGATATTCAAAGTGGTTGCACATGGCACAACAGGGTTGAGCATGCGCAACAGAGGAGATACGCATTAGAGCTATATTCAGCGAGAGCAACTGCACAGTGCAAGTGGTAGTGCGCCAATGCACAATAGAAATGTATGCATGCTCAAGTATAGGGGGTGAACCCATGAATAATAATAATAATAATAATAATAATTTTATTTGTATAGCACCTTTCAATATATCAAGGTGTTGAACAACTGAATATGTGGCACAGTGTGATATTCAACCCCTGACCAATGGCAGAAGCGAGGAGCAATTGCCAGTTACGCGGAGCAGACTTGAGCCTATAAAAACAAGGAGCAAGTCAGAGGAGAGCACTTGCACCAGAAGGGAGCAGGACAGTTGAAGTCAGACAGGCCATCTGAGAAAGGAAGAGGGAGACAGAGACAGCAAGAGAAGGACAAAGAGAAAGAGAGAGAGAAAGAGTGTGAGAGTGTGAGAGGGAGTGTGACACACAGGGAGGCCCACTGAGAGAGGGGGAGAGAGTGGGTGCCTAACACAGCCACCAGACCCAAGGGGAGCAACACAGGCATTCACAGGAGTGGGTGACAGAGCCAGCAGGCAGAACCCAGCCAGGGGCAGGTAAGCAGGAAAGGGTCCTGCAAAGTGACAGGCACTACCCCACAGAGCCTGGAGGGAGTAGTGGAGCCAGATGCCCAGGGGGTGACAGGACAACAGGGGCCATGGCCAGTGCTGCATTCCAGATGGAGGCTGTAATGAGGGGTGTGAGGAGGCAGGAGACAGTGCAACATGGCAGTGAAAGGGCCTGTCAGTGGTACACATGGAACAGGCTGTACGGCCCCACATGAGCTTCGAGAGCCATGCTGACACAGAGATCATGGGCCGGTATCACCTGAACCAGGTGATGCTGAGGCAGCTCTGTGAGCTGTGCAGCGAGGAGATGAAGGCACCCACCAGACGGAGCCACGCCCTAACAGTAGACACAAGGGTAACAGTAGTCATGTGTCTGCTCACCACGGGGACCTTCCAAAGACCAACAGGGGACACCACAGGTATAACCCAGTCAGCCATGTCAAGGTTCCTCACACAATTCCTCTATGCCCTGCTGCCACATGTTGTGGAACACATCCACTTCCCCAGCACACAGGCGGAGCATACAGCAACCATGCCGGAGTTCCACAGGGTAGCATGTATGCCTGGCATGCTAGGGGCCATCAACTGCACCCATGTGGGCATCCACATGCCTCCTGCCATGGAGGGGGTAGCCTGCATCAACAGAAAAGGCTACCCCAGCATCAACTGCCAGGTGGTGTGCGATGCCAGGGGGTGCATAACTGATGTCTGTGCCACATACCCCGGGGGCACACATGTCGTCTTCATCTGGCACAGCTTGGCACTGTGCCACAGGTTTGAGTGTGGGGACATCCCCACAGGTCACCTAGTGGTTAAGTATGGTGAGACCATGGGTAGCTGGCTACAGCAGGGCATGGAAGGGGTGGCCAGGGCAGGGGGATTGCCGTGTGTGTCCAGGAAGGGCATGGGGCACAGTGACAGGGGTCACCAGGCTAACCCTCTCTCTCTCTCTGTGTCTCTGTCTCTTTCTCTCCCCACACCAGTGACAGTGGCTACCCACTCAGGCCCTGGCTGCTCATCCCCTACAGGAGCCCATTGTCCCCAGTGGATGAGCAGTACAATGAGGCACACGCCAGCATGCAGAACATCATTGAGCATGTGTTTGTGATGCTGAAGGCACAGTTCTGTTGCCTGGACAGGTCCAGTGGTGCCCTACAATACAGCCTCTTGAAGGCCTGCGACCTACTCATGGCCTGCTGCATGCTGCACAACATGGCCATTGACCGTGGGATAGCTGTCGAGGCCAATGAGGGGAACAGCAGTGGGGATAACACAGGTGATGGGCCAGGAGGTGATGTGCATCCCCCCTCCGGGAAGAGGGATCCCTGGCTCATGCAGCTGGCATGCCACCATTGAGACAATAGCACAGGAGCACTATGGTGCACGCAGGTAGGTGGACAAACACCCATGCACAGAACCAACACAGTGGCAGGGCACACTGCCATGTGTGGGCATGGCCAAGACCATACAAACAAAGGCTTGGGGCAGTGCCACACGGCCACATGCAACACCACACCACACAGCACTGCACAGCATCACACACACACCCACACTCCCACACAGTGACACCCACAGGCACATGACTGAGCGCTAGCATGTGGCGTGGATCATATGCAGGGCACCAGTGCACTTGCGCAACCAGTGTTGAGAAGGCATCATCTCACACATGCCACATGGGCCTGTGGCTGGGAAGATGTGCACACGGGCAGTGTGTGGTGCACCACACAGCTGCCACAACCATGCCATGCACACACACACACACACACAATGCCCATGTGCACACAGGGTGGTGGCCGCTGACAGCAGAAAGGGTGGTGTACACATTAGGTCTGCCACACAGGCACATGGCCGCCATGGACTTGGGGACAGGCTTGCCATGACTGCTCAGTAGACTCAGGCTGCGCAATGGCCACAGGGGGTCTGTGACCACCCCTCAGGGGTGGGACTGCAGGACCACAACAAGTTCCTCACAGGGGTCTGCAGACTCCCAAACAGGACCACATCAGGTGTGCCTAGGATGCCCACAGCGGAGTACGGCATCGACATGGTTGGGGTCACCCAACACCAGGGCCGTGGGATGGACATTGCACTCCACGGTGTCTGTTGCAGTCAGCCATGTCCTGTGGCAGCCAGTGGGGCAAGGCTGACCGAGATCATATTGACAATGTGGTCCAGGGCTGAGGTCATGTCCTCCTGCAGGCATTGACTGGCATCCAGGACCTGCGCAGTGCCCTTCTCATGCTGTTCGGCTGCCTGGCACACCTCTGTGCACAGTGCCCGCACCCCAGCCAAGAGCAGCACCTGCTGCTCCACAGAGACCCACAGCAATTGGGTGTGCTTAGCCAAGGGTTTGTCACCCTGAGGTGCATGGGTGTGGCACCGACCCACTGGTAGCGTGCGACCATGCTGCACAGACCACTGCTCAGGCAGGTGCTGCACAGTGGGGTCCTCATGGGGTTGGGCAATGTTCAGAGCTCCGGTGGCAGACACAGCACTGGCCTCCCAAAGTCTCCAGCTGTCTGCTGCTGCTGCCACTCCTCTGGCCCCTGTACACTGGCCAGCACCTGTGCGGGTGCTCCGCCACCCTCCGCCACTGTGCCGGTGCACACAACAGTATCAGGTGCAGTGGCAGGAAGTTGTTCCACTGCCAACAGACCACTGGCCTTGCTGCTGGTGCTGGTGTTTGGTATGGATGTCTCCTCTCTGACATGACCCACACTGTCCAGGACTATGGTCAGATTGACATCAGTGTCAGACCCCCCCCAATTTGTGTCTCCACACAGAGCATGCCATGGCTGGCGTCTCGCTGGAACACAGCCAGAGCCTCGTCCACCACCATACCCAGAACATCTGGCTGGATGGCAGTGATGTGCTGCAGCCTATCGGGACCCCAGATGCCCATGAAGATGGATGGCTGGTCCTCTGAGGCTGCGCAGGCTCCCATGACAACCACAGGTGCCCCTGCCACCACATGCTGTTGAGCCAGTGCTGTAAAGGAACATAGATGCATTAGAGCTGCTGACTCAACAGGCCCCTGCCCCCCATCCACTGACCTGCCATACCTACCATGCAGTTATGGGCTCCCTCCAGTCTGAAAGCCACCACCCGGCACACTCTCGACCGCACTACACTGCATGGTGTTCACCACCAGCTCCTCCGGCGCCATGAGATGTGTCATGGTGGCCTGACCCCCACCTGTGGCTGACCTGGCAGCCTGAATGGCCACCTCTTTTTCCTTTATCTGACACTTGTCGGTGCCCACCTTCTTCTTGTACTCCTCTGCAGACTGCTGGTGGCTGCCCTGCTGGTTCATGGCCTCCGTCACCTCTTCCCAGGCCATGGCCCAGGCCTGGGGTGTGCCAGTGGTGCCACTGAACAAAGGCTCCCGGTCGAGGTATGCCGCAAATAGGGTATCTGCCTCCACTGTCGTAAAGTTGGGCCTGTGCTTCCAGGCAGACCCATGCTCCTCACCCTCCTCATGCTTGGACATGATGATACCTGTGGACATGGACATGTGGTTAGTGGCTGCGGTGGCCCACCCCAGCCACCCAGCCCACCGTGCTGGCCATTCCCTTGGCTGGCTCAACTTACTTCTGATGGTTGCAATACTGGTCCATGGTCTGTGCTGTAGTGTGGTGCTTTTATAGTGCAGTGCAAGCAAATGGACTGATACGCAACTGTAATGACATGCAAATGTCCATATTGCACTGTGTATAGGCTGATGAGCTAAACTGCATATGACCGCTGAATATCGTGCTCTTGCACATTGCACAATGTACTTGCTCCAGCGCATGTCGTTGTGCAATGCAATGACATGCACAGTGCACCTTCGCCAACGCATATGCGCCACAGCATATGCTTCCACCTATTGTGTAGCATGCACTAGGTGCGCTATGGGGGAAATCGTACCCTATGCACCAATGACCCTATGGCGCTGGGGCACTATATGGCATATGGCGCTCTGGCACTATTGAACCAATGGCACTCAGGCACTATAGGGCCTATGGTGCTCAGGTACTATTGGGCCTATGGTGCTCAGGTGCCATTAGACCTATGGTGCCTGGGCAGTATTGAGCCCATGGGGCATTGTGCCTTCATGGCCTGATCACGCAACATGCATCATGGGCCCAATAGCACTCACGTGCACATTGCGCATGCTGATCCCTGCCCCCCACCCTGCCCTATGCCCTCCAGGGACCTCTGTCTCATGTGCTGGTGTGGTCATGCCCATGCCACACATCCCCATAAATGCACAATTGCCACAGGCAGCGCATCTCCTTGCGAGGCCCACATCCCAAGTACATTGTGCACTTACGCTACTGGGTGCCATTTTGACCTGCATCTTTGCTGTGGCACCGTACCGTGTGGCACGTTGCCCCAATCCCATAACTGGAGCCAGATTGAGCTGGTAAACTTGGTGGCCCAGGTGGAGCCCCATGCTACCAGCCTGTTTGGCCAGCAGCCCCCTGCAGAGATCCAGGACTGAGTTGTGGCAGGACATTGCAGATGGGCTTGTCCAGGCCACCGGTGTGCAGTGCACCAGGGAGCAGTGTCATCACTGGTATGGGGACCTGTTAAGGATGGGCCCAGAAAGGCTGAGGCCACTGCAGGTGTGCATCCAGATGGGGGCTGTACCATGGCCAGGTAAGTGAGTTCTGACTGTGACTGTGCACATCCAGTGTTCCATGGGGCTGGCTGGGCTGCATGCCATCCTGGGGGGGCTGTCATTGTGTGCCCTGTGGCTTGGCATTGCCAGTTACTGGGTGTGCTGTGTCACTGTCCTGTGGCCTTGCCAGGCTGGGATGCACTCTATGCTTTGGGTGGGGGCAGTGGGCTCATGCTGTGGCTGTGTTCTGATGTGTGCCTGTCTGTGTTCCTGTCCTAGGACCTGAAGACTGAAGGAGAGCCAGGGAGCAGGGGCACCTGGCAGTCTGCAGCAGGCTGCTGTGGGCCCTTCGGCTGCTGGTGGAGGACTAGGTGGATATGTAGTGCTGGGACCAGTGTGCGCAGTGCAACAGTGAGCAGGTAGGCACTGTGCATTCCTACACTGTTGTGCAGGGTGGGGTATGGCCTTGGTCTCCTGTGCCTTGTGCCATGGCAACTGTTTTTGGCACATGGTACAGTGTGCGTGGCACCACTGGGTGACCAGTGCATGTGTGTGTCAGCTGTTGGTGGACTGGGTGTGCATCTGGCAACTACTTGTGCCACTGCAGTTCCACTGCAGTACCATGCCACCTGCCTGCCACTGTGCTGTAGGGTGGCCCTTGGGCAGTGCTTTCCAGTGCTGTGCACTGACATGGCTTGCTGGGATGGTGGCAGGCATAGGCCCACCCACTGCAGATGGCCAGGGTGCCACTCCAGGGGTGTGTATTCCCATTGTCCACTGCCCACAGTGGGCTAGGGTGCTTTGGATATGCACTGATCACCTCTCCCTTCCTCTGCCATAGGTGTCTGAAGGGGTTCCAGACTACCATTGCACTGCCATCTGCTGTGGCAGATAATCCTGATTACCTCACATACAGTGGAGATCGTGGACCAGATTTGACAGATCCTGCTATGGGACTGGAGCAGGGGGAGCTGCCATGCACTGGCAGGACATGGTGGCTATGATGTTCTCCAGCCCCCTTCCCACCCCTGTCCTCCCTTCCCCTACCTTTCCCTATCCACCTGTACAGACTCTGTCCCCTGATACCTTCCCACCTACACCTACCCTCCCCTTTGTTTATTGTTCTTTGTACAGCTGTTTTTCTGTTGTTATACTACATTTGTTACCTGTTTACCCTTCTGTGTCCATGCCTGCTTTGCAGCTGGTGAGTGGGTCCATGCTGCAGTGGTGTGGTGGGTGACCATGTGGTGCACCTGTGTCATTGGATGGTGTGTGCATGGAGGTAGCATGCCCAATGGTCAGTGGATGTGCCTTGGAGTGGCCATGGGTTGACAGCTTGGGCTGTGTGACATGTGTGTGGTGGGTGCCGTGTGTCAGGGTGTGGTTTGCTGTTGTCTGGGTGGCCACTTGCCCTCTGATGTGTGGTGGACTAGGGTGCCCACCCCTGGATGTCAGTGCCACCTGTGCCCTGTGTCCTCCACTGGGGAGACAGCTGCATGCCTGCACTCTGTGTGCGGTGGTCACTTGTGTGCTTGCTGTGTGTCCCTGCCAGTGTTCCTAGCCTGGTGCCCCCACCTTCTTGCACTGTCCCCTCCCCCTTGCCTAGCACCCTGCTGTGCCTATGTCTGTTCCTGCTGTGCCTTGGCACATCTTCCTCTGCCCCTTGCACATCCCTGGGTGTGCTATGGTGCATTTCTGGTTGCTCCTTTGTGCAACCATCACTGCACCATGGTTCAGCAGCTATGATATTCAGCCATGTTGCACTGGCACATGTTGCAGTATGCAACCATTGAATATCACAGTCACTGCTCCATTGTGCAGTTGACTTTCACTGCACCGAGGCTGCGCATACCTTTGGTGCATTTCTGAATATCCTGTCCTGTAGGGAAAGTGAAGGTAGAAATGGTAAAAATGGAAGGAACAAGACATCAACACCAACAGTAAAAATAACATATATTTTCTCCAAAATGATACCTACAAAGAAACAGAGAAAGGTTGTAGCATAAAGGGGGAAAAGAAGGATAAAAAAAAGAAGTATGTGAAACATCACAATCAAAAGTGAAGTTTGTAGATATATTTAAGGATATAGAAGAACTAAATCAGGATATTTCCAACATGAGGTACTCTATAAGAGAAGAAATAAGTATGTCAGAGGAAAAAGCTGAAGGGAGAAGAGAAGGGAATAAGAGTAACTTAATGGAAGCACCTAAAGACATGGAAAAAAACAATAATGTCAATATAGGAGAAAACAAAGAAACAGACAATCAGGTGATCAAGATAGATTTATCAGGAACTTTGAACTGTATGGATGACAGTGAACTGGACTGGGAAGAATCAGGGAAACAATGGAGCAGATTCAAGTTATGAGTCCAGAGGTAATGGATATGTCAGATGTGGATGGCATAGCAAGATACATTCAGTTATCACTAAGGGGCCCATATATCGCCAACTTACTGAGATACAAGGAATTAGTTGTGATTGAAAAATAAATCTCATTTTTAAAAGGAATAAGATTAGAAAATTGGAAGAGGGTAGAAGAAATGAGAAAGGGTGAAGGAAAAGAACACCAGAACCCAAGGGTAGGGGAAGATGTAATTAATTTGGTAGAAGAAGAAAATGACAGAGACCAAAGTATTTGGTCACCATTGCTGTTAGAGACAGAGGACTCATGGTCAGAGAAACTAAATATGCTTCCAGAGGAAAGTAACAGGAATGACAGTATATGTAGGGAAATGAAAAAGACCCATGCAACATTATGGGAGAAAGGGGAAAAACAGGAAAAAGGAATATTCGGAATAGTAGAAAATAAATCTGTTAGGGATAAATAAAAAGGAAAAAAAGATGAAAAATAGTAAGTTAAATAAGAAGCAGGAGGGAAATATTAAAAGCACAAAAGAACAGTTTACCATACAAGAGGAAATAAAGATGGGACAAAGACAAGAAAGTAATGACTTGCAAGATGGAAAGGATGTTGATACATGGGAGCAAGTTATTTCCCAAAACATGGCAAAGGGTATAAAGCAGAAAAAGAAGGTTAAAAAAGCAGGGAATGGGGTAGGAAAAAAGGAGAGGAAGAGTGGGGGAAAGATGGGAAAAGGAAAAGTAAAAAAGACTATGAAACAGAGAGAAAGCACTGAAACTGAGATTGAATTACTTGAAGAGAAATAAAAGATAGACAGATGAGTAGACACTGAAGCAAAACACAAGGAGAAAAGGGAAAAAATGGATAAGGAGGAAGAGATTGGACCAAAAGTAAAAAATACATTCCAAACTTTTTTGGCAAAAACAAAAGCATCAGATTTTATACTACCAATGTATGAGGTAAGCATTTTGACACAAAAGAAGTTAGAAGACTTGAATAAGACACTGAAAATCTATAGAGTACCCTGATGACAGGAGATAAACACATTTTGGAATATACCAGTGTGACTAAACCAGTAGAGAATGAATAATTGGTCTTAATAATTTTGGACCAGTATTATATTTTGAAGGCAATATAGAGAAAAGTAAAGAGCTGAATGAAATGGGAATGGAAGTTGAAAATATACTCACTGTAAGAGAGCTATTCCTAGAAAGGTATAATCAATATCAAAAATTTACAGAAGAAGCAAAATTAGTATCCAAATTTGGACCTATACAGTTTCATAGAGAAACAGCAAATAATTTACAATACCAATTATTGGATACTTTAAGATTATTATTACAACTGGAAATGCAAGAGGCAGATGTCGACAGAGTGATCAAATGGGAAGCAGAAGGTCACATTTCATTATGGCTGGCTAATGATGACATATAGGAATCATTGTAGGAAAAAAGTAAAAAGCTTGATGAGATAGGAATATTTATTTATGACAAGTCTAATTCTGACACCAATGAAAGTAAACAAAAAGGGAAAAAACAAAATACAAAATAGGAAGCAATAGTTAAAACATCAAACAGATATGTAATATTGGAAAATGTGGAAGACATGCAATGACTTGAAGGAAAAAAGTGGCGGAAGGAGGCCACACGATCCTTCAGTTAATGAACTAGATACAAACAAGTCAGAAATCACAAAAATGTTGTCAATTAATGTGTCAGGGATAGCTAATAATTTGGCAGATGAATTCAGAAAGTATGTAGAAGAATTTGAATATGTAAATTTACAAGAAACATGGTATAAAGTGAAACTACATATTAATGAATTAAAAATATTTACCAAAGATGCATACAAGACAGGGATATATTAACATTATGCAGGGGGTTTAGTAACAATGTGTAAATTAGGGAAACATGATCTTCACAAGAAGTAGAAATAAAAAATGAGAACATCCTCATAATAAATATCAGGGAAAGGGACAGGGAAATAACACTTATAAATGTGTATTGTCCACCAGATGAAAGTAAATACAAAAATGATAACATAAATAGAGATCTGGAGGCAATTACAGACAAATATACAAACAGTAACCTACAAAGGAGATTAATAATTACAAGAGATTTTAATTATAGGATAAGTAATTTAAAATATTTAACAGACAATATGATAGCAAATGGGGAGAGGGGTGCAGCACCCTATACGTCGAATGGGAAGAACACCCCTCCCCCCTCAGCTAGTGGTCAAACAGGAATTCAGTGTGTTTGCCGTTCATTTGCATCACCAGGTAAGAAAAAAGGTTTGTCTCCCCATACGATGCACAGGGGTAATGCCAAACTTCACCCAACAACTAACACACCAAAATCTGGCCAATGGAAAATCATGTACACAAATGCTCACAGCCTGGGAAATAAGATCCCAGACCTACAGACAATAATGTCCAGAGCTAAACTGGACATAGTAGCAATTAGTGAGACGTGGTTTACCAATAACCACACCAGGAGACTTCAGTACCTGGCTATGTATTGTTCAGAAGAGACCGAGGTGCAAAAGGGGGGAGGGTGGCCCTGTATGTTAATGAAAATATCAAAGCTACAGAAATTCAGAATACACATAAGGAGCCAGAAGAACTGTGGGTCACCCTGGAAACAGGAAATGGGACAGCCATAAGAACTGGGGTTGTCTACAGGCCCCAGACCAGAGGGAGGACATAGACACATTACTGTTAGAAGATATACAAAACATGACAGCTAAAGGGAGGTTCTGATAATGGGAGACTTCAACAGAGATACAGATTGGTCAATACCAGCAGGAACATCTGCCAGAACTAGACTCATAGTGGATTCCCAGGGGAGGGCCTCAAACAACTGGTACAGCAACCCACAAGAACAGGGCTATCCTAGATCTAGTACTGACTAACAAAGAAGGGATCACAGATCTCCAGGTAGAAGGTCACCTGGGGCCAGTGACCATCACATGGTATGGTTCAATTTGGCTACTACATCTAAATCATCCCATTCCAAAGCAAAAATATGGGACTTCAGAGGGCTGACTTTGATAAGATGGCCAACAGAGTTAAGCTAGCCCTGGCAAAAGAAACACAGGTGAGGAGGTACAGGCAAAGTGGGCAAGCATTAAGGATACAATACTTGAAGCAACATCCCATTGTGTTAGACAGAAAGGAAGTGCAAAGAAGAAGGAAACCACTTTGGTTCTCAAATACAGTAGCAGAAAAGGTCAGAGCCAAAAGGCTGGCCTTCAGAAAATATAAGGAACACAGCGGGATGAAGATAGGAGGCATACCAAACTGCCATAAGGGAAGCAGGTAAGGCAGTAAGGCAGGCAAAGTCCCAAACTAAGGAAACACTAGCACGAACAGTAAAGAAGGTGACAAGACTTTCTATAGATACATTAGTGAAAGGAGAAAGTCCAGAGGGGGTATTACAAGCTTAATGGAGAAAAGGGGCATGTGAGGAGGAGGACCCTGTAAAGGCATCTATCCTAAATAGATACTTTTGCTCAGTATTTACTGAAGAGAAGGTAGGCAGGGCCCACAGCTCAACATCATGGACACAGAGGGAGGGAGGTGAGCACTACTCCCTTCACAAAAGGGTCCTACAAGAGCTTCGCTAGCTCAGGGTGGATAAGGCAATGGGACCTGATGGCATACATCCCAGGTACTTAAGGAGCTAAAGGAGGAACTAGCAGGCCATTAGCAGAATTGTTTAGTGAGTCTCTGAGCACAGGAGGTCCCAAAGACTGGAGAAGGCTCATGTGATCCACTCCACAAGAGTGGTAGCAGGAGGAGGCGGGGAACTACAGACGGTCAGTCTTACCTCAGTAGTGGGCAAGATTATGGAGGCACTCCTTAAGGAAAGGATAGTGCAACACCTGGAATCCATAGGGCACAGGATCCAAGACAGCATGGGTTTACAAAAGGAAGGTCTTGTCAAACTAATCTCATAGATTTCTTTGACTGGGTAACCAGAGTGGTGGACCAAGGGGAGCAGTTGATGTCGTACCTTGACTTCAGCAAAGCTTTTGACACTGTTCACATAGAAGATTGATAAATAAGCTAGGTAGGCTCGGGGTGGGTCAGAAGTTGGTCAACTGGGTGGCAAACTGGTTGACTGGCAGAAAACAGAGTGGTGGTAAATGGTATACAGTCAGAAGAGATGCAAGTCACAAGTGGTACCTCAGGGATCATTCCTGGGGCCAGTCTATTCAACATCTTCATTAGTGACCTCGCAGATGGACTAGAGGGTAAGGCTTGTCTGTTTGCAGATGACACCAAGATCTGCAACAGAGTAGATGATCCAGATGGGGTGGGCAGAATGAGAAGAGATCTGGATAAACTAGCAGAATGGTCAGAAGAGTGGCAACTGGGATTTAATGCAAAGAAGTGCAAAATCATGCACATAGGGAAGAGAAACCTGAAGCCACTTATAGGCTGGGAGGAGTTGCTAGCAGTCACAAAGGAAGAAAGAGACTTGGGCATCATCATCACTGATGACCTAAATCATCAAGCAGACTTCTAAGCAGTAGGTAAGGCTAGGGGTGTTAGGGTGTATTAGTAGGGGTATCACCAAGTCGTAAGAGGAGAGTAATAATCCCTCTGTACAAGACATTGGTTAGCCCCCATCTGGAGTACTGCGTACAGTATTGGAGGCCACACCTTCACAAGGACATTAACCAAATTGAGGCAGTCAGAGAAGGGCAACAAAATGGTGCAGGGACTGCATCAGAAGACATATGAGGACAGATTAACGGAGCTCAATATGTATACCCTTGAGCAAAGGAGGAGAGAGGTGAATATGATCGAGACATTTAAACACCTTAAGGGCATAAACAAGGTGAAAGAGTCTAACATGTTTAAATATAAGAAAAATAGCAGGACAAGAGGACACAGCATGAAGATTGAGGGAGGCCGATTAAGGGGAATGTGAGGAAATTCTTTTTCACAGAAAGGGTGGTAGATGCATGGAATGGCTACCACAAGAAGTGGTAGCTATGAATACAGTGCAGGGCTTCAAACAGGCATGGGATAGGCATAAGGGAGCAATACAAATGACTATGAATAGATAGGTCACTGACAGAGCAAAGGCCGATGGCACATTTATAAGGTAGAAAAAGAAATGGGCAGACTGGATGGGCCTTGCGGTCCTTATCTGCCGTCAACTTCTATGTTTCTATGTTTCTATAGATTATTTGGGAATTATAAATACTGACACTATAAAATGAATCAGGACTACTAAAGACAAAAAAAAAGAACTAATCAGGGAGAGCAATTTTATACAAATATAATGAATAAAAATGTTATACTGATTAATGGAAGAACTAAATGAGAATCAAATGGTAATTTTACTTATATGAGAGGTAATGGTTCATTAATAATAGATCATATATGGATGAACATGAATATGATAGAAATATGTGTAGATCCCTAAGGCAGAAAGTGCGCATTCAGGATTGGAATTAAGTATTATGACAAATAAAATGAAGAAAGGTAGAGAGGATAATAGAGTTTTCCCTTTAACGGGCAGACCAAGTTGTCCTGGTGCACCCCTTCCCCCTACTTGAAGAGGGTGTGCTCAGAGGGGAGGGGGTAAGAAAGGGGGAGGAGCAAGTGGAACAGAACAATCGGATGGCAACAGGAAGGGGAGGGGCTAAAGGAGGTATATAATGGACAGCACAGGAGTGGTTCAGCCACTTTCTGCTGAACTTTTGATTATCCTGAACTACAGCACATCAGATTGGCATCAGAGCAAAGGTTGGGGATTTAGTCAGGTAAGCAGCAACAGATTTTCCTGATGCAGACTATATATAAAAAAAAGGGGTGAAAAAGGGGGCTTTAATTATATGAATGATAAGTGACAAGTATATGATGGCTTTAGGCAGTAGTTCATTTGTAACAGTTGTCAGAAATAGCCGCTTTGTTGTAAAATAAAAAAAAGAGAAAAATCTCAGATTTTGTACTGTTTATGCCAGCATTTGTGAGAAAAAAGCATTACGGAGCTAGATAAAACATTGCTAGGGGACAAGATTTGTGCCCGCTTGTTTAAAAGGTGTGGTGGCTGGTTTGAATGCAGAAGGTAGCTCTTGGGGCTGAGAAGCAGACCAAATAAGAGGTCAATGGGAAGGGCGAGAGCACCACGCAGTTTTATGGCTGTTTTTGGTCAGCAGGCAGACACCCACTTGTTTAAAGGTTTTTTGTGGCTAGTTGAAGGCAGAGGGTAGCCTTTTTTTGATTATCCTGGACTACAGCACATCAGATTGGCATCAGAGCAAAGGTTGGGGATTTAGTCAGGTAAGCAGCAACAGATTTTCCTGATGCAGACTATATATAAAAAAAGGGGTGAAAAAGGGGGCTCTAATTATATGAATGATAAGTGACAAGTATATGATGGCTTTAGGCAGTAGTTCATTTGTAACAGTTTTCAGAAATAGCCGCTTTGTTGTAAAATAAAAAAAGAGAAAAATCTCAGATTTTGTACTGTTTATGCCAGCATTTGTGAGAAAAGCATTACGGAGCTAGATAAAACATTGCTAGGGGACAAGATTTGTGCCCGCTTGTTTAAAAGGTGTGGTGGCTGGTTTGAATGCAGAAGGTAGCTCTTGGGGCTGAGAAGCAGACCAAATAAGAGGTCGATGGGAAGGGCGAGAGCACCACGCAGTTTTATGGCTGTTTTCGGTTGGCAGGGCAGACACCCACTTGTTTAAAGGTTTTTTGTGGCTAGTTGAAGGCAGAGGGTAGCCTTTGGTTTGGAAAGCAGGCTGGAGAAAGGCCATTTATAGGCCGAGAGTACCACTCGGTTTAGGTTTGTTTTCGGTCGGCAGGGCAGACGCCCGCTTGTTAAGAGGCATTGTGGTGAGCGGAATGTAGCCACAGGAATATATGCTTAACACTACAGGAGAGAACAAGGGCTTGTTTGTGACTGGTGCCAGTGGCTAGGCCTGTCGCGGACTAGAGGGCATTTCGGGGCCTGCAAGGCAGATACCTTGAACATGGTTAAAGACTGGTAGCTGAACAAAAAAGCAAGAATGTTGCATGATTAGGATGCTGTTGCATGGCCTGTGAGGAGAACAATGGGGATGGGGGGGCAATTCAGATGATGAGCCAGCAAAGTCGGATCACGCAGTGTGACGTCACACACCATAGGGGGAAGGCCGGAAGAGAACAGGGGAGCCAAAGGGGGAGTGAGGGAAACAAGGACAAGGGGATAACCAAGGTAGTTTTAACAGCCATCAGGCTGAATTGCAAGGTGAGGAGGAGGAGGAACGGAAGCAGAAACACGATCGTGGAGGGGGGAAGACCATGGGGGGCCATCATGGCAGCTGCAGGGGATGGCGGTCATGCTGCTGGGCAAGGTCTGAAACCAGGGGAAGGGAGCAAGGCCAAAAAAGAAGGGGGTCACCTGGGAAAGATGGGGGGGGCAGGCAATGACCCGCAGAGACCAGTGGAACGTTAAAAAAAAAAAAAAAGGAAGCCAGCTCATGGATGAAGAGCAGCAGTGGAATAAGATGGACAGCTCAGAGCCAGCTAGGGCAGCCAAGTGGGCCAGAGGACATGCCACAGGATGAAGAAAAATGGGTCAGAGCCAAAAAAGATGATCAAAGTGACTAGTGGGAGGCCTACAAGTAGGAAGCCTTCAGGGGGGAGGAAGAGAGCTTCACCACGCCAAAAAAAAAAGAGGAAAAGGTACAAGAAGGGGCGGAGTCCACAGGAGCAATGATCTCAGAAAGGGGGAGGTGGGGTCACGTGATGGCTGCCTGATCGAAGGTCGCACTCTCCCGGAGCTCCGCCGATTACCCGCTCCTATCTACAGTATTTCGGCTTCCTAACATTTGCGAATTGCATCGATCAGTCGGGCGAGGGTTTTCTTCAGCCGCAATCAAACATCGGGTGCTGTGATGGAAGGATTTATTAAGAAATCGCGTCCTAAGCATTCACCCCTGCAGACGCCTGAAAAACTGCAGGCCACGAAGAGAGCAAAGCAGCAGGCTGCTAGCCTGACACAGCTCCTCATCGTGGATGCACCGTTCACGGAGGCAAAGTTCCTTGAATTCATGAAGCCCTTACAAGCCTCCATTTCCACTCTAGCAGGGGATATTCAAGAAATTAAGCACTCGGTAGAATCACTCTCCAGAAGGGTTGGGGATGCAGAAACTAACTTATCCTCATTAGAGAGCAGGCAAGTCTCAGCAGACAAGGAGATTGTGATGGCTAAAAGAAGAATAAAGAAACTTGAGGAGAAGTCGAGATTTGGAGGGGCGCAGCAGAAGAAACAATTTGGTGGTAATGGGCATCCCTGAAAAAGAAGAAGGGAATACCCCAATCACTTTTATGCAAAAATTCTGCTGCAAAGTCACTGGTTCTCCTCCTGGTGGGGGAGACTATGTAATAGAGAGAGCGCATCGAGCTCTGCACCCCCTTCCCGCACAGGGGCAGCCCCCTAGGCATCTGATTCTGTGTTTTCTCAATTTTCTGGACAAACAACATGTCCTGGACAAGGTCAGAGGGATAAAGGAGTTGTTATGGGAGGGCAATCGAATCAGGATTGTACAAGATCTGCCTCATTCTGTAAGGATTAAAAGGCAAGAGCTACATCCTATAGTCTCCAAGCTTATTGTTGCATCGAAGCCATTCAAGGTGAAATACCCTGCGATATTATTGGTATCCCATGAGGGGAAATGGTTATCCTTTGAGTCTCAGCAACAGGCCCATCAAGAGTTACAACGGATACTACCAGACCTGTTTAAGTGAACTCTCGCTTTGTTCATCTATGCTTGGTGGACTTTCATCAATCGTCCTGTAATGAGTGTATGATTTGGGCCTGCTCAGGACATTACACTTCTGACTGTTGCAAAGGACTGACCTCTTTTCCCTTTCCCCTTTCCTTCTCCCTCCCTTTTTTTTTTCCTCCTTTCCCTCTCTCTGGAAGGCAGGCCTACAAAGTTGAATTATCTTGATTTATAGCAAGCCAATCTACCAGATCTGTTTACTGAGCTATAGGAAAAATAGTATTGAAGAGAGAAGATCAGACCACGGCGAAAGAGAGAAGACGGTGAAAATGAAGAATGGAAGAAGGACTCAGAGGACCTTTCCCCCCTTTTTTTTTATCATTTGATGATAAGCACCTTTGTGGAATTTGGGGTCTATATATTATAGCATAGTCTGTTATGGAGTAGTCTCAGGTGGGGCGGATTGGGGCTCAGGCGGGAGTGAGGGTCATTCAGTGTCGGGCTGTCTGGATGAATATCATGTGGCAGAGTAGTAGGAGGAGAGCAGTTTTCCTGAACTGGGGTAGGTAGTAGTTGGAGTTGGATAGCGGTTGGAAAGGTTTGTTGTGGAGAGGGGGGGGGACTGGTGTCAGCGAGTTGATTGGAGGGGTGGTTTGAGGAGTTTTCACGTTCAAAGATGCGTTTATAATTGGACTTCTCTTTTCTTAGGTGTGCTTGCACTGTTCTGACAGTGGTTTACGCTAATATCACATATTACTCTCCAGATTGGTCCTCATCATGATTCTTTATTAGTTCTATGGCTATACCATACAATTTTGTCAGCTGGAATGTCAAAGGAGCCAAGGATAGGGTCAAGAGGCAGGTGGTGCTAAAACACCTCCTTCACCTAGGGGCGCACATTGCGTTCCTCCAGGAAACTCATTTAAAAAGAGCGGACCTTCATTATTTCAAATGATTGTGGGTAGCTCAAGTTTTTGGGGCTGGGGCCTCATCTAAGAGAGCGGGGGTAGCTATCCTAATTGCAAGAGGCGTAGCCTTTAAATTGGTACGTGAATGTTGGGACCCAGAGGGTCGTTTTGTTTTTGTCCATGCTATGTTAGCATCTCAACCGGTTGTACTGGGCTCGATCTATGGTCCTAATACTGAATCGCCGGTATGTTTCAAAGATCTTTGCCATATGACGGACCTAGATGTGCAGAATGTCACCATTCTTGGAGGAGACTGGAACTTGGTACTCCAAAATGATATAGATAGATCCTATAATAGGCGTAGGGGCCTTACCCCATCTCAAAGAGCCCTGAAAGGCCTTATCAATAAATTAGCATTAGTCGACATCTGGCGCTTATTTTACCCCAAAAGGAAACAATACTCTTTTATTCTCCAGTACATCACTCTTACTCGAGAATAGATTACATTTTAATAAGCCTATCTGCAGTTCCCAACATCTCTCAAGTAGAGATCTCAGAGGGTGGTCTCCGATCATGCCCGGTTAGTGTAAGGTACAGGCCCTGCCCAGAGATGCGTAGACCTTCACAATGGAGATTAAATACCCAAATGTTAAAGGAAGAACGCTCTCTAATGGACATCAGGGACTATATAACACTTTTCATGGCAGATAATAGAGATTCCTTGGTCCAAAAAGATTTGATTTGGGCTGCCCTAAAATGCGCTTTTAGAGGGGAGTTAATTAAGATGGCCTCTAAGAAGAAGCGGGAGCAGAGGGACAGATTGGACTATTTGTTATCCTCTATTCAAAGGTTGGAACACAATCTATCTCGCACCTCAACTGATTCTGAGTGGGTTAAATTACACCAATTGCAGGCCCAATACTCGGATATAGTTTTTCAAAAAGCAGAGCTGGCTCTTTCTCGAGTTAAATTACAATATTTAGATATAGGAGAAAAAGCTAGCAAGCTTCTAGCTTGGCGTGTAAGGCAAAGTGACTCATTACAGTTCATAGCAGGTGTCCGAGTAGGTCGTGGGGATCAGATCTGTACAGATCTGAGGGAAATTTCAAGAATTTTGGGGATTATTTCCAGAAATTTTATGCCCAGGAGCCCGACTCTAGTTCTTCTGCTTCAGAAATTGCAGCCTACCTAAATGAAGCGCACTGCAAAGTTATCTGAGGCTGAGTCCAAGTTTTAGAAGCACCAATTACAATTTCTGAGATACACCAGGCTATCCTTCAGTTGCCTGAGGATAAATCCCCAGGTCCCGATGGCTTTCCGAGTAATTTTTACAAAGTTTTCTTATCGGACATTACACCAATCCTATATGATACTTTCAGATCTTGGTTTGATTCTGGTATTTCAGATCCACGGTTCTTAGAAGCTATGATATCCCTAATTTTAAAGCCAGGTAAGGATCCATCTAGTCTAGACAGCTACCGGCCGATATCGCTTCTTAATACTGATATCAAAATTCTGGCAAAAATATTGGCCAATAGACTGTCTATGGTGTTAGATCGACTTATTTGCAGGGAGCAAGTGGGGTTCATGAAAGGGAGACTATCTCATGACCATATGAGGAAACTTATTCACCTGATGGCAGTAGCTAAAGATTCCAAAATTCCAATGGCACTCTTATCACTCGATGCGAAAAGGCCTTTGATCGTGTATCTTGGCCTTTTTATTTACCCTCTTGGCCTTTGGTATCCCCCAAATTTCCTAAATTGGATTAGAATCCTGTATTCTTGTCCTCGCGAGGTGAAATGCAATGTTTTTGTCTCCATCCTTTAAATTGTAACGTGGCACCAGACAGGGCTGTCCTCTGTCCCTTTATTATTTAATATATATCTAGAGCCATTGTTACGAAGCTTATGAAAACCCTTAATTGAAGGTATACAAATAGGGACTCCAGATATGTATGTTCGGCGTACGCGGATGACGTGCTATTACATATAGAGAACCCAGGGACCTCGATCCCTTCTATTTTAAATGAGATTACCTGCTTCTCTAGAGTATCGTCATATAAATTAAACTATGCCAAATCCAAAGTCCTCCCTCTAAATTACCTAGCGAGAAAAGCAGACCTGCAGGACTCAGGGGTTGCATGGGAAACCAAATCCATTACATACCTGGGTATACACATTAATGTGAATCTGTCTCAAATGTTCAGAGATAATGCAGGCCCCATAGTGCAAGAGATCTCGGAAGATCTTAAGAGGTGGGATTCAGTCTCATTATCAATATGGGGTAGGCTGAATCTTATTAAGATGATGATTCTCCCAAAGCTCCTTTATCCTTTAGACATGATGGGTACCTACCTACCTAAGAATTGGTTCTTGAAGATACAGAAGTTATTTAACTCATTTTTGTGGCAATATAAAGCTACTCGTCAATCATATTTTAAGCTCACGGCTCCCAAGTCTAAAGGGGGTCTAGCCGCCCCTTCCCTGTTCATGTATTACCTAGCCCAACATGTTAGTAAAATGGTCTTTTGGAAGGGGGACCAGACAAGAGCAGTTTATACCCCTCTCTGGTTGGACATTGAAGTGGCTCTGGCGAAGAGGGCGAAATGCTCTTTACATGCATTACTGTTTGCCCCTTTGTCCTCTTTACCTAAATCCCTCAAAGATAATCCTTTGGGATGGTCCTTTAGAGCCTATCATCAGTTGCAACGTTATTTTGGGGCCCGATGGTGGTCTTGTGGTTCCCAGCCCATTATAAACAACCCTCAAATCAGAATTAACGGATCGCCTATTTCTGTAGCTTTTTGGCCTCGAGTAAGTAATTGTACAGTGGATGATTTCTGGGATCAGGATGGGCCTTACTCTTTTGAGGTTTTTAAAAAAAAATGGGATCTTGCAGATACTGATTTTTATAAATGGCTACAGATCAGTAAGGCTCCTGACTCAGGTCTTTCCTCTACTGGTCTAGCCGATGAGGGACAGATAAATGTCACGTCCTTTATCGACTGCTAAAGCAGCAGCATGCAGTAGCCAAGGTTCAGAGACTTCTCCAAGAATGGGACCGCAGACTTCTTCTGGAATCTGTTTTTATTGGGTGGAGGCCCTGAACATTAGTGCGCCTCCCGAGAGTATGGCAAACTCTATGGAACACAGTATATAGATATATCAAGCAAGATAGGCTAAGATTGGTTCATTTTAAAATTATGCATCACCTATATTTAACTCCTACCCATCTACATAGAAGGGGGGTGCTTGGCTCTCCTCTTTGTGGGAAATGTAAAAGAGAAGATGGAACCTTATATCACTTACTATGGCAATGCCCAGAGGTTCAAAAGCTTTGGAAATCAGTGGGCACCCTGCTGGGCCCTATCCTTGGCTCCCCCAGATTAGATGCCCCAGAGATCTCTGGTTGTTAAGCACCTGCTGCCACTACCAAAGTCTGGAGGGCTCGTGTCTCTGGTCTCAGCTGTAGTGAAGCTATTAATTCTGAGACACTGGACCTCGGATAAGGTCCCATCATTGGTTAGTGGCACAGGGAATGTGCACTGGCTATACAACTTGAAAAACATATAGCAAATATGAGAGTAAGCGGAGCATTTTGCTTCTTTATGGAGCCCGCTTGAACATTTTCTGTTGACTTGGAGATTGTCTAATTAAAAAAAACCTCGCCTTTTTATTGCAAGCACCTTTTAATTAATGGCCTTGTTGTACCCTCCCTCCTATATTTCACAGTTGGGGTAGGGTGGGGAGGAGGGGGAGTGGGTTTCTGGGGTTGTTATTATTGATCTTTGTTATTCTTCGGAAAGCTTTGTATCCGGAGTTCATATGCATGTATTGGTTCTTCATGCTTTCTCTGTAACACTAATGTGGCTATGTGATTGTAATAGTGGTTGCTGAAAATAATAAAAATGTTAATTACTAAAAAAAGAAAGGGGGAGGTACCAAAGAAGGGCCTGGGGGTGACATGAGCTCTACTATGGCCACGAAGCTTGGATGGCCATGTGGGGGTCTAGAGGGCCAGGATAGGGCTGTAACAGGGCAACAAGGTCCAGAAGAGGCCTACAGAGATTGGGGGTGTTATGGGGTAGGCATGAAAAAAAAGGGGGGGAGGCCAGCAAGGTTACTCAAGGGGACGGGAGAGCTAAGGGGCCACGTGGAGAGACACCACCAGACAAGAGGTTATTTCAAAATAGATACATATAGATATGATGATGATTAACATGGCCTTAATTTTCTTGTTTTTTGGGCAGTATCTTTACAGCTTACATGGACCAACATGAGGAGATGGCACCGAGGAAGAGCAAACCATCTAAGGAGGACGTCTACAAAGCCATAATGGAACTCACAGAGAAGGCCAACAGAGTGTGGCAAATAGTAGAAAGAGAAGAGCCGGGGAGATCTGGGGAGAAATGGAAAGCAGGGAAGGGAAAAGGGGATGATGGGAAGAGGCAGGCAGGAAGGCCGGGCAGCCCTACCAGGGTGCAACACCTAGCAGGGATACCTTCCAGAATGGCCAGTCCAGTACCGCCTCAGCCCCAGATCCCTGTCCCATCAGTACCTACCCAAGACGAGGTGGAGGTTCACCCAGTGGAACCTAGACCGGATCCCCCATGCATAACAGCCCTCCCACAGCCAATAATACAACCAGCTAACCCAGGGTATCCCGAGGCCAATGGGCTGCAGGACACCGATAAGGCCACAGGTAAGGTAGCCGGGGCAGTAGGAGAAAGCATAAAAAAGTACATAGGACAAATTATAGCAGCACTCGGGACAGGGGGGTTGGGTCAAATGGAGTCTGCCATGGCAGAGATTAGGTCAGAGTCAGCAGTAACAGAAGTGGAGGAGAAAGGGTCAGAAAAGGAGGGAAAAGGAATGAGGGATATAGGAAGCGGGGGGATGCGAATAGGGAACATGTACCATTGGCCACTAAGGAGATTAGGAAGGGCGAATACGTGGACATATTTGCTCTGGTGAGCTGGGAGGCAGCAGCAAAATACGAGGAGGAGGAGAGCATAGGGAAGAGTGAGATGGCGGCAGCTGTGGTTTTGCTGGGCAAAAAAGAGGAAGATAAATTTACCAAAGGCAAGACATGAGATGGATGGTTCATAGGTTTTGCTACGTACTCAGCTATAGTGCTGTAAAAGAAACCCAAGCTGGGCATACCATTGATCACGTATTCCTTGATAATAAGATGAGCGAAGGCAAAAGGGGGTAGGCTGGATATATTATGATGAATTCTTCTGGCAAAGGAGGCAACTTACAGGGATGTACACTGGGACACAAAACAGTTAGATTTATGGATGGACTATGGACCGACCAGTCCACACTGGAAGGGGAGATGGGAAAAAGGGGAGGGGCACATCAGAGGAGCTGTTGGGCTTACAATAGGGCATTCTGTTCTTGGCCCCAATGCTGTTTTTGGCATGCCTGCTCAAAATGTGGGGGTTCACACCTGGCGAGTAGATGCAGAGCGACATGGGCACAAGGGCACAAGGTGCGGGGGGGGCAAGGCACAGGCCAGCAGTGTTTTCAACAGGGACAGGGATATAGGGGCACACCTGGAGCAAAAGGGGGGAGGGGTAGAGGATATGCAGGTAGAGGGAGCCAGACCTACTAGAAACAGGGAATCAGAAAGGGAAAAGAAAGGTGGAAGGAGGAGCTAGGGACTTGTGAGGGGAGGTGAAGAAGTGGCAAAAGTCATGGAGTGGAAAGGAGAGAACAGGTTACTATGAAGAATGGGGGAGCAGGCATTTGTGAAGGGCCTTCAGAAAATAGTTGTGCACTGCTAGAGAGGAAGAAGGTGGAGGAGGGAAATGATGAAATTAGAGGAGTAATTGATAAATGCCTGGACCAAACTGGAGCGGGGGAAGTTCTGCTGGGAGAATTGCAACAGGGAGGAAAGGGGAATAATGTGCAGGAGGAAGAAGAGGACTGGAACTGAGAGGGAGATGAATGGAAGCAAGCAGGGAGTAAGAAGGTGGAATCTTGGTGCTGGGGGACTCCAACTAGAGGAGTTAGGTGGGGAGTAGCAAGGGGAGAGGCATAGTTGCATTTGAGTGGAGGCCATGCCAGGAATGACAGCAGAAAGGGTGGGACAGTCTGTTCTGAAATATGCTAGAAGGGGTAGGGCAAGCCTCATTTAATTATACATCTTGGGACAAATGACTGGCTGACAAGACAGTAGATACAGTCAGAGGAAGTTTGAGGAACTAGCACAATTATGTGAGGGGGCAGGAAGATCAGTAACTTTTCAGAGATACTTCCCAATGCCAAGCATAAACACAACAAGAAAGCTGAGAATAGAGGAATTTAATGGATGGCTAAGAACCTGGTGTTGTGCTAAAGGGTATGGGCTGTTGGGGGGTGGGAAGGGACCTGGGAGGACAGTAGTCTCTATGCCAAGGACAGACTACACTTGAGTGAGGAGGGAAAGAAAGTGTTGAAACAGAGGATGGAGGAGTACATAGAGGAAGTTGGGAATTTAAACTAAGAGTGGGGTGTGGCAGTTGGGGAAGAGATATGCAGAGACCACAGGTTGGGAAACCATATGAGCTTACCCCCATACCAGTGACAAAGAACAAATAGCAAGTACTGTTGGTGATGCTAGGAAAGGAGGGCAGGATGGGGGGGAAGTGTGGAAGGTGGTTACCCTTAATGCTAGGAGCCTTGGGAGGAAAACTGCAGAGTTACAGGTTCTCATGGCAGAGGGAGAGGTGGACATTGCAGTCATCACGAAACATGGGCCACCCAATACAATGACTGGGACCTGTCTGTACCAGGGGTGCAGATTATTAGTGGGGACAGAGTGATTGGGAAAGGAGGAGGGTGGCACTATATGTGAAGGAAGGACTGAAGTGTGTAAGGGAGGAAGGGGAGGAGGGTAGTACGGAGTCAATTTGGATGCAAGTCCAGGATTCCAAGAATAGGATTCTTAGAATGGGAGTGGTGTATAGGCTACCATCTCAGATGGAGGAGTTAGACAGGGAACTAGCGGGACAGATCAGGTGGACCTGCGAAGAGGGTAGTGTGGTGATTGTGGGGGACTTCAACATGCCAGGAGTGGACTGGAGCACCCCAACAACCAGGAACAGAAGGGAGCAGGTACTGCTGGATGCCTTCAGGACAGCTTCCTGCTGCAAATGGTCAGTGAACCAACCAGGTTAGGAAATACCCTTGACCTTGTGCTGGCAAATGGGGACTTTGTGAGAGAACTTACAGTGGAGGAACCGCTGTCAGGGAGTGACCACTGCTCAGTATGGCTCACATTGGATATGGGCAAGGAAGGAGTGCAATCTGGCATAATAGTGCTGGACTTCAGGAGGGCTGACTTTGGGAGGATGGGGGAAATGGTAAAAGGGTACCTGGCCAGAATTCAGTCTAATATGGACACTAACCAGAGGTGGGAGCTCATAAAGCTGGGGATAGTGGAGGCAACCAAAACCTGCTGCAAAGCCCAGAGCAAGAAGGCTAGGGCTAAGAAACCAATCTGGTTGACCAAGGAGGTCATGGAAAAGGTAAGGAGGAAAAGAGCTGCCTCTAGGAAGTACAAGAAAACATGGAGGGGGAGGACAGGGAGGAGTACTTGACAGAATCGAGGAGGTGACAAGGGCAGTAAGGAAGCAAAAGCATCTATGGAACTCAGGCTGGCACAAGGCATTAAGAAGGGGGAGAAGGACTTCTTTAAGTACATCAGGGAGAAAAGGAGCTGTAAGGACCACATAGTAAGGATTAGGAAGGAGGGAGGTTGGGTGGAAGCAGAGTGCGATAAGGTGGAAGCACTAAATGAGTACTTCTGCTTAGTATTTACTAAAGAGAAGAGGGGTGACACCCAAGGTGGGAGAAATGGCAGAAGCAGGGGAAGTGGTGACAGATGGGAAATCATGGAGGCAGAGTTCGAGAGGTTTAAAGGCACTGAGGGTGGACAAGGCGCCAGGCCCAGATGGCATCACCCAAGGTACTGAAGGAGCTGGTAGAGGTCCTTGCAGGACCTTTGGCGAACCTATTTAATGCCTCACTACATTGGGTGTGTACCTCAGGACTGGAGGATGGCTCATGGTGCTCCTCCACAAGAGTGGCCCAAGGATGAACAGGAAACTACAGACCAGTGAGCCTCACATCCATCATGGGTAAGCTAATGGAGACTATCTTGAAGAGGCTGATGGCCCTCCTAGAGGCCAAGGACTACAGGACAGCAGACAGCATGGCTTCATACATGGCAGATCCTGCCAAACCAACCTGGTCGAGTTCTATGACTGGGTAACTAGGCAACTCGACAGGGGCCATGCAGTGGATGTCCTGTATCTGGACTTCAGTAAGGCATTCGACTCAGTGCCACATGGAAGGCTGGGAAGGAAGTTAGTAGGCACAGGGGCGGTGCAAAGCTGGTGAGATGGGTGGGAAACTGGCTGCAGGAAGGCAACAGAGGGTGGTGGTGGGTGGGGAGCTCTCTCACACCCAAGGTCAGTGATGAGCGGTGTTCCACAGGGCTCAGTGTTGGGACCAGTGTTGTTTGGGATATTCATTGCAGACATATCATGGGACATCAAGAGCAAGGTCAGTCTGTTTGCTGCTGATACCAAGGTAGGCACAGTGGTGGATGACCAAGGGGGATGGCAGGGGTTGCAGGATGATCTGGCAAAGCTTGAAACCTGGTCAGACACCTGGCAACCGGGCTTTAATGCCAAAAAGTCAAGGTGCTGCATTTTGGGATGAAGAACCCAAGGAGGAGTTACCAGCTAGGGGGAGTGCAGCTAGCCCAGACAGAGGAGGAGGAGGAGAAGGATCTGGGTGTGCTCATTACAGGGTCAATGAACAACTCGGCACAATGTGGGAAGGCAGAGGCAAGGCCAACAAAATGCTGGGTTGACTGCAAGGGAGTATCCTTGAGGAGGAGGAGGTGATTCTACCACTGCATAGGTCATTATTTAGACCACACCTGGAGTACTGCATGCAGTACTGAGTCCATATCTGAAGAGGACATTAAGTTACTGGAGGGTGCAAGCATAGAGTGACAAAAGATGATCAAGGGCTGGGGACTTATCATACGAGAGGAGGTTGAAGAGTTGAACATGTACTCACTGGAGGAGAGGTGAGATGGGGTGACATGATTGAAACCTTTAAATACATGAAAGGAATAAACAAGATGGATAAGAGGGCTGTTCAAAGTAAGGGAGGGAGGGTCCGGGGCCATGATATGAGACTGGAGCGAGGAAGGTTCAGGAGGGAGATGAGGAGACACTTTTACAGAGAGGGTGGTGGCTGGGTGGAATGCATTACCTGCTGAAGTGGTATGCAGTAGAACAGTGGACTGCTTCAAATGAGGATGGGACAGGACAAGGGAGGGGTTAATGAAGGGAAGGGTGGGAGGGAGGGGCAGCTGCAGGATAAGGGTGCTAGCTGCACATTCGAGGCAGACTTGATGACCTCTAGGCCTTTATCTGCTGGAAAATTTCATATGTTCGTATGTTCGATAATAAAGATGAAGGGGAAATGACAAGGGATCAGTTCCAAGCAGCAAGAACACCCATCAAGATGGAAGCGTGGAGAAAGTGGCTACTGGAATATCTCAATAAGAGGGTGGCGGAGTCACTTAGGGCAGGTTTTGAGTCAGGCTTTCCGCTAAAATGCGAAGGCCCAAGGCAAGCGAGAGAGGCAAATAATCTGGGTTCAGTAAGGGGAAAGGAGAACATTTTAAGACAAAAAATATAAAAAAGAAAAGGTAGCTGGTAGGATAGAAGGACTCTACACAAAACTACCACTGCAGAACATGAGAATATCTCCATTGGGGTTAGTTCCCAAAAAACAACTGGGGTAATACAGAGTGATTCACCACCTATCATATCTAGAGGGGGAATCAAGCAAAGAGCACAGTAAAGTGAGCTACGTCACATTAGAAGAGGCGGTGCAGATCATCCGGGCAACCAAGAATGCCTGGATGGTGAAAACAGACATAGAATCTGCATTCAGATTGCTTCCAGTCAGGAGGGAAGATTGGGACTTACTGGGGTTTAAGGTGGGGGAACAATACTATTTTGATAAGGCAATGCCCATGGGGTGTTCCATAGCATGTGCGACATTTGAGGCATTTAGCACCTGTCTACAGTGGATCTTCCAGGAGCACAGCGGGTATAAAGATACACGCTACTTGGATGATTTCCTTCTAATAGGTAGTGGGAAGAGGGAGACAGAGAACATGTTAGCCAGCTCAAGACTTGTGTGGGGAGCTGAGGTCCCACTGGCTCCAAAAAAAAAAGCAGAAGGGCCCAGTAAGGTCTTAGAGTTCTTAGGCATAGAAATAGATGCCCGGAATGAAATCTTTAGGTTGCCAGATAACAAAGTAGTGAAACTGAGGGAGCTGATTAGAGGGATCATGGGAAGGAGAAGAGTGCAGTTAAAACAGGTGCAGCAGGACATGGGACATTTGAACTTTGCATGCAGAGCAATCGGACTAGGTAGGGCCTTCACAAAATGACTAGTGAGGGCAACAGCGGGAGTAACAAAACCGTACCACTGGTTGAACATAAAAAAGGGAGTAAAAGAGGATTTCAAGGTATGGGAGATGTTCCTCAGTACTTACAATGGCTGTTCCTTTTGGCAAGATGAGTGGGTGTATAACACGGATTTGAAGCTCTACACAGATGCAGCAGGGGGGGTTGGGTATGGGAGGCTATTTAAAAGGAAAATGGTTTGCGGAACCATGTCCAGCAAGCTGGGTGAAAGACGGGAAAGTGAGGGATATCACACTGCTGGAATCATGCCAATATGGACCTGTACCCTGGTATGGGGAGAGGAATTGCTAACCAGAGGGTCACATTTTGGTGTGACAACAAGGCAGTGGTGGACGTTTTGAATAACAGGGGAGCCAGATCAAACACAGTCATGGGGGTGTTGAGACAGTTAGTTTTAAGGGCCCTGCAATTGAATATGTCATTCAGGGCAAAACACATAGAAGGTGTACAAAACGCCCTAGGTGACAGCCTTTCCCGTCTGCAGCTGGACCATTTCCGGATGCTGGCACCAACAGCAGAAGATCGGAAAACACCAGTACCAATGAACATCTGGGACGTTGGCAAGAGGGAGCAGAACTGCTGTTCTGCAGCTCCTGGGCACCACAGACTTTGAGGGCCTACGAAGGGGGATGATGGGTGTTCCAAATATTCAGGGCAACGCACCGCATGGAGGTAAGTGGGCCAATCACAGAGGAGCAGTTAGGGAAGTTTACAGTGAATCATTGGGAAAAAGGCACAGCTCACAACACGATGGGGGTGTACTTAGAGGGAATAAGCTTAATCTGCAGCCTTAAAAAATTGGGGGACCCAACGAAGTCTATGTTGATCCGCAGAATGATGCAAGGATGGGGAGGATTGAAGCACAAACCTGCAGATAGTAGTCAACCCGTAGGAGAACATTGGTTGGCAAAATTAAAAGGGACATTGCAGGCGGTCTGCAGATCAAAAGATGAGGCACGGTTGTTTCACACAATCTTCCTGGTAATGTTTGCAGGGGCCTTGAGAGTGAGCAAAGCAGTGGAGCATGGCAAAAAAGAGGGAGAAGGGGGACTGGAATGGGAAGACATAAGTTGGGGGACAAAGGAAATACATATACTAATAAGGAAATCAAAGAAAGATCAAAGGGGGACAGGTTGCACGGTGATCCTGAAGTCACAAGAAGAAGACTCAGTGTGCCCAGTAAAAGCTTTGTGGGCTTACACCACAGGGTAGAGAGATAAAACAGAGAGTTTATTCATGGGGATGGAAAAAGAGTCACCAGTTACCAGGTTACAGCCATGCTTAAAAAAGGCATGCTATTTCTGGGGGAGGACCCAGGCAATTATTCCTCTCACTCTTTTCGAATAGGAGCTGCATCGCAGTGGGCAGCTGCAGGGGAGACAGTGACCAAGATGTTGGAAAAAGTGTGCTGGCTGTCTGCCAGCTACAAAAGGTATATTCGGGTATTGCAGTACGGAGACTAACATGTCATCTGATTGGTGGCAGATGATAGACTGAAAAGGGGAGGGGGGAAGGAAGGCCTAGAAAATAAAGATTTTTCGGATATATATAAAATAAAAAAGGGGAACACTTGCCTTGAATAATATATTCTGCTTAAATCCCATAGGAAAAGGGAGGATCAAGGAAATATGGATCTGTGGTCACTCATACGTTTATTGGGTGGAAAAAAGAGAAGGGGAAAGCAGTTATACCAGGATGTGAGACAATGTAGGTTGGTGTGGTGTGGCATTCGAGGGATGAGATGAGCGCAGCTACTTCCCACGCTGAGAGAGATGAAAGAGTGGCTGCCAATTCCAGACCTAATTATCTTGCATCTAGGGGGCAATGACATTGGGGGAAAACCATGGGTGGATACATATATACAGGTCAAAAGGGATTTAGAAAAAAATCCAACAACATTGGCCAGGGGTTTGCCTGGCCTGGTCAGACATAATCCTGAGAAGGGTCAGGAGGCATGAGTATAGCCTTAGAGCTTTAGACAGGGCTAGGAAAAAAATGAATTGGAGAGTAGGGACATTGATAAAGAAAATAGGAGGGGAGGTAATATGGCTGGGGGGTGGAAGAGTGGGTGGACAATTTCTACAGGTCAGATGGAGTGCACCTGTCAGATCTAGCCATAGATATGTTTAATACAGAGATCATGGGCTTTGTAGAGGCATGGAGAAGGCATGCAGATGGAACAAGGTAAAAAAAAAATTAAAAAGTGGGAGAGTCTCAAGCTGGTTTGAAGGGAAAGCCAGCCATCCACACAAGCTGGAGACTGGCTAATGGGAAAAAGGGGGGAGGAGGAAAGGGGAAAAGAAAAGGAAGAGGATGGAAAGAAGGAGAAGCTGAAGGAAAAAAAGTGGTCTCAGACGCACTACATTACCTAATAGAAAAGAGGAGAAGAATGCACCCAGGTTTTCACCTGGGGAAACGAGGATCAAAAATTAATATATGGATGTAATAAAATGCAATGGAGGAAATATAATAATAAAGAAATGAGAGAAATGGAAGCATGATATACATAATAAATTGATTGCCAATCTGAGCACAACAACATACAGTGGTCTGTGTTTTTTGTGGGGGAAAGAGGGGAGAATCTGGGACAATAGAGTTTGCCCCTTAAGGGGCAGACCAAGTTGTCCTGGTGCACCCCTTCCCCCTACTTGAAGATGGTGTGCTCAGAGGGGAGGGGGTAAGAAAGGGGGAGGAGCAAGGGGAACAGAACAATGGGATGGTAACAGGAAGGGGAAGGGCTAAATGAGGTACATAATGGACAGCACAGGAGTGGTTCAGCCACTTTTTGCTGAAGTTTTGATCCCTTCCACCCACCTCTTTTTAATTATGGAACATGTGGGGAAGACAGTCAATAAGAGACTGTGTGTTAAGAGGGGAAGGCAGTCAAACTGGAACTGTGTGTATGGTCTGTCAAAGGTGGAGGACAGAATTTGTCCGGGAGGACAATATTGGACTACCAAAGGTGGATGGCAGAAAAGGTGGGGAAAGGGGGAGGAAAGAAAAAGGAAGAGGATGGAAAGAAGGAGAAGCTGAAGGAGAAAAAGTGGTCTCAGTGCTCACCGTTAACTAATAGAAAAAGAGGAGAAGAAGGCACCCAGGTTTTCACCTGGGGGAGTGAGGATCAAAAATTGATATATGGATGCAATAAAATGCAATGGAGAAAATATAATAATAAAGAAATGAGAAGGAAATGGAAGTATGGTATATATAATAAATTGATTGCCAATCTGAGCACAACAACATACAGTGGTCTGGGTTTTTTGTGGTGGAAAGAGGGGGGAATCCGGGACAATATCCCTTTAGAAATAAGAAAAAGAAAATGTGTTGGCTGGAAAGTAATAGAAGGAGAAGAGTTCCAGAACATATTGAAGGATACAGGTATATGGGACAAAATGGAGAAACTAATAGGAAATGAAATAACAGAAACAGCATTGTTAAAGGAATATCAACAAATAATGGAGACTATTTTACAGTTAATAATAAAGGAAATAAAAATACATCATAAAAAAGAGCCAGAATGGTATAAAAATAAGAGTGTAAAATAGCTAAAAAAGCAGTTAATAGATCAGAAAAGTTAAAAAAAGACAGAAATATAGCAAATAAGAGAGTTCTTAATAAGCTAAGCAAAAGATATAAAAGTGTAGTCAACAAAAATAAAATTAAACACACTTGACAGCTGTGGAGGAAGTTAAAAATAGCGGTGGAAGAAAAGAACAACAAATATTTTGGGGTGATTGCAAATAGAGGTTTAGGGGAGTATAGAAATGACCCAGAAACAAATATAGAACCACATCAGTGGGTAGAATATTATAAACATATATCTCAGACAGAAGAAAACATAAAGGAAATGGTAATAGATAAGGAATGGACAAAGGTGGACCCAAATATTGATTTAAAGGACATACTGATTGCAATAGAATCTTTTGCCTCATTTAAAGCACCTGGGCCAGATGGAGTTCCAATAGAGGTGTTGAAACAAAATATAGAAATTTGGACTTTATTGTTACAAAAAATGTTTCAAGTAGTTGTAGATAAAGGAAGAATCCCAGAGAGTTGGCGGTGCAATATAATAGTGCCATTGTTTTAAAAAAGAAAACAGAGTGACCCAAGTTGCTATAGACCAATAAGCTTAATAGACTGCACTCAGAAAGTACTTACAAAAATTATAATCAGCAGAATTATAGAATGGATAGATAGGGAAGGTAAAATGGATGAGGCTCAATCTGGTTGTAGGCCAATATATTCAACCATTAACCAGTGCGTTACACTAACACATCTATTTTACAAATATAGAAACATAAAGAAACAACATCTGTATTGTGTGTTTGTGGACCTTAAATCGACATTTGTCAGAGTACAGAGAATTACATTATGGGAAGCACTGGAAAAACTGGAAATGGATAAAGGTATAGTGGAAATAATTAAAATATTATACTATGATAATTCCATACAAATAAGATATGACTCCAAGGGGAAATAAAAGTGACCCATTTAAGTCAAGAATAGGAGTGATACAAGGATGTACATTGTCACCTGTATTATTTAATTTGTACTTAAATCAAATACTTGAAAAGATGTATGACACAAATTTTCAGATAGCTAAAGTAGGAAATCAAGCTTGCCCATATTTAGCCTCTGCATATGACATTGTGTTGATGTCAACAAGTTATTTGGGTAGTAAAAGAATGTTGGGAAATGTGTAGAGGAATGTAAAGAAGCAGACTTGAAAATAAATTACCATAAAACAAAAGTCATGGTTTGTGGTAAAGCTAGTATTAGGGTACATCTACAAAGTTGAGGAAAGATTGGAAGTAGTTAATGAATTCTGCTATCTAGGGGTAACAATAACAAAGGATTTAAAATGGGGAAAACAAATGAAAGAAACAGTACTTAAAACAAAAAGGTTTTTGACAGCAATGAATAAATTTGTATACAAATATGGCAGACATTCAGTCTCAGGATACATGAGAGTAGTTAATACCAAAATAAGAAGCCAGCTCCTGTATGGGGTAGAAATTTGGGGTCAGGATGGAAGTAAAGGAATAGATAAATGTTTAAACATAGATTATAAGAAATTATTGGGGATCCCGAATGGAGCATTTTTGGCAGTGACAAGGGCAGAATTGCGTCAATACGCTGTAGAAAGTTCAATCAAAATAAGATGTATAAATTATTGGCTAAAAGCATATATGATGGAGGAAAATAGACTGCCAAGGAAATGCATAGAAGAATCAATAGAATATTTAAAGAAAGGTATAATGTTTCCTAATACAGAAATTGTACAAAAAACAATAAAACCAAATGGACTGATGTATAGCTTGATTGACATCTTTAGAACACTGATGGAAATTGTGAGGGGGATATAAAAACAAGAATAGAGGATATAGAAATACAGAGAGATTTACAATTCTGTAAACAAAATAAGAGATGCATGTGGATGGCTAAAAATAAACAACAACATAAGTTAGAGAATTATTTAATACAAATTAAAGACCCCAGAAAAGGAAAAGTATAACTAGGTTTCATTTGGAAATATATGAAAGTAATTGGTTTAATGCAAAATATAGGAAATGGGAGGATGAAAGGAAAAAAAATGTAAATGCAATATAGATATAGACAATCTAGAACATATAATGACACTCTGTTCTCTTTATGAAAAAGAAAGAAAGAAGTTTTTGGGAGAGATAGTGACTAAGTCGGAATATGAACCTAAAGATATGGTAACTTATCTCTTAAAAATAGAGAATCATACTGAAATAGATCATGTGGCCTCCTTCCTCTCCTCTGTAGAAAAAAAGAGATATCACATCAAGTATGTAGAATGATGGAGTTGCTGACAGGATTATGGCCCCAGATCCTGGAGAAGAGATCTGAATAATATTTAATATAACTTTGGCTACAGAGAAAGGTGCAATATGGTTAAATAATATAATGAAAGTAAGGACATTTTGTACAAGCAGAAAGAGCTATATTAACACATACAGGCCCAGATATTCATATTGTACTGGGCAGTGGTGCAAGCCCGGGCGCAGCACAACTGGGATGTGCCTGGGCCAGGACCAGGTGATATTCAACAGTGATGTGCCATTGTGCAGCACCACTGAATATGACATGGTCAGCGCACATACTGCGTATAGTGCAGTGGCACTGTGCCGGTGCAAGCCAGACATAGGGAGCACGGTGATGTGCCAGTGCAAGTGCAGTTGCGCTAGGTGCATAACCCATGATATTCAGCTGGAAGCATGCAAATGAGGCCATAAAATATGCAAGGCACAAATGGAGTCATTTGCATGTCATTATGGCCCAATTTGCATGCTCTTGCACAGGGCAGCCAGGTGACTTGAGTCTGGCGCCCTGCACAGCATGACGTATGCAGAAGGGATCCCAGGGCATCCCCTGCCTGTAGCCACAATTACATAAATGTAGAACACACAATCCCAGGTAGTCTAGTGGTCCCCCCCCTCCCAAGTCCCCAATTTCCCGAGTAATGTAATAGAAGACCATCTGTGGTGGTCTAGTGGGCCCCCCTCCCATCCAGTTCCCCGAGACATGTAAAAGTGACCAGCCATGGTGGTCTAGTGGGGCTCCCACGTCCGTTTCCATGATCACAGAAAAATGTATAACAGAACCTCCCTGGTATTCCAGTGCCCACCCTGGTCCCCAATTCCCCAATGACTGGAATAAAAGCCTTTCCCTGGTAGTCAAGTGGTTCCCCCATCCACCCAATTCCCTGATTCCTTGAGATATGTAATAAAAGACTGTCCCTGGTGGTCTAGTGGCACCCCCCACCCATTACCGTGATCGCAGTACAGCTACGTCAAATACATCCCTGGTGATCCAGTGGCATCCCCCACCCTTCCCACCACTCCAAACCCCATGCCCACCCTGCACCTCACCCCACGACATCAGCGGGTGGCTGCAACCCACCAACATACCTCTAACCACCAGCAGAATGACAGGTACAGTGTGGGCTGTCAGCCCATTGGTCCCCAGTGTAGACCAATGGGCTTGCAGAACATGCTGTACTAGAACGATCCCATATATGTAAATGACTTTGTTCACATATTTGGGACTGTCTGTACAATGCCCTGAGCCGTGGTCCACTATTGGACCAATGGGCTGACAACTCTACTGTACCTGTCATTCGACAGGCAACCAGGTGGTATGCAGGTGGGTTACAGGCACCTGCCAATGATGGGGTGCAGGAGTAGGCATGGGGTTCGGAGTGGGTTGGAGGGGTTGGGGGGTGCCACTGGATCACCAGGGATGTATTTGTACAGTTTGTCATGGCGATTGCATCAATGGGTGGGGGCTCCATTTGGCCACCAGGGTTATGTGTGTGCTTGCGGATGGTGTTCTGGGTGGGTGGGTGGCCACTGCTGAGCTGCTGTGTTGCGCCCTGCAATATGGCAGCCCACCTCTGGGTGGCTAGGAGTTGTTTCTACTCTGCACGGGCTCAACTTTGAGTCCCACTGTGTGGCACAGTGCAGAGTTGTGCTGGCTTATGCGCCGTACATCCTGGGCTGAATATCTGGATGTGCCACATATGCATGGGCATGCCCCCTGCATCTGCACTGCACATGATTACATTGCTCCATGGCGCAGCAGGATTTGCACTGCGCTGGGCAGCCCTTTCAATATCCCGCAGGGGCACAATGCTGGGTTGCTCCAGCACAACTCTGTTGTGTCAGGCGCAATCCCTTTGAATATCTGGGCCACTGTATTTAGAAATAAGATAGAGAAGATATTTTAAAGAATAACTGTTAATAAGGGGCACAAAGTTTATAAAAAATTTTATTTATATGAAGAGATATTTTCATGGATAAAGAATAGTAAAGTATAAATAGGCTAAGGAAATAATTATGCAACATTTATAAAAGTTTGAATGAGGAATATATTGTTTGTCAAACATCTGTATTTATGTAAAGAAATGTTTTGTAATGAGTAAGAATTGTAATTTATAAATGATTTGGAAATTATTACGTAAAAATCTAATGATGAAGGCAAAATTATTTTAAACTGTAACGGCATTATTATGTCAAACAATAAAATGATTGATTGATTGGCATACCATAATGTGGGGAGTAAGACAGGCCATGTTATATTCCTAAGGCCGCTGGCCATAAATATGAGTTACATAGCTGGAAAGTGAACAACACCCTGTTGAACATGACCAGACTTAGGCTGCTCAAAAGCCATATAGCCTCAGTGCATTTTTGAATGTACCTACACATGATGGACACCTTGCTTGCCAATCTCAACATAGCTGCTGACATGCTGGTGGATATAGATTCATAGATACATAGACAGTGTCTGCAGATAAGGGCCTATGGCCCACCTAGTCTGCCCATTTGAGTTTGTAACTTCAGTTTATGTTTTCCTAGGACTCTGTTGCCCCCTACTCCTGACCTCCAGAATTCCTTTATGTCTATCCCATGCATTCTTATATCCTGTGATTGTTTCAACTCCCACCACTTCCTCAGGCAGGGTGTTCCACTTGTCCACCACCCGTTCTGTCAAGAAATTATTCCTCACATTTCCTCTGAATTGTCCTCCCTCCAACTTCATCCCATGCCCTCTAGTCCTGGAACATCTTTTTCACTTAAAAATAGTGTATTCTTGCACCCTGTTCCTCCCTGTAAGATACTTGTTTGTCTCTATCATGTTTCCTCTCTCCCCTCCTCTCCTCCAGGGAGTACACATTCAAGTCCTTCAAACTGTCCTCATAGGACTTGTGATGCAATCCATATACCATCTTTGTTGCCCTCATCTGAAAAACTATTCTTAGGTGGACTTGAACCACCAACCTTTTGATCAAGGATCCTATGCACTACCCAATTGTGCCACAGAGACAACACAATATGTATTTAAAATGGCTGTTGGAAGTGGTGTATCATGTCACGTCTGCCCCTGAAGGTACTCAGTATAGCTGTGGAGCAGCTGTGCCTAATATGGTGACTGGACATAATGTGGTGCATCGCTTCTTGCCCTCTGTAGCATTTAGATGTTTTGCGTGTATGTTTGCATGCTCAGGGTCCTGGCTGGAGAGGACATGAGGGAATACCTTTGACAAATGGTTGCTATCCATAGGAGTCGATGAGTAGGGTGGAGACAATGGCATGGCAGAGCTCAGGATGTGCCGAGGAGTCTCAAGACATGGGTGTGCGTGGGGCTAGAATGAATACTTGAAGTACTTGACATAAGGTCCAGTTATGGAAGACAGCAGAAGTAAAAAAATATAGTGCAAAACTCC